>APFE030347996.1:94264-153661 GCA_000404065.3 Pinus taeda
TTTTATGTTTCTCAGTTGGAGATGTTGCAAAAATAACAACAATAGTGAGAGGTGTTGTATGTAGTACATTCCACAAGTGTAGAATAGGGGTGGTTGATAATCCATTTCTTGTTGAGAGGGAGTGTTGAAAATGCAGTAAGAAAGTCTCAATTTGATTTTGCCTAAATGAAAATTAAGGAAAATCGAAATTCCACATCAACAGAAAACTTGGAGAAGTTAACTGAGGTGACACAGAACTTGTCACATAGTTAAGAACAATAAATTCTAATTAATAAGTTGAATTTAAGTTTACTTGAGTTGATTCATAAAAAATAGGAGTCTAGCTTAGTTAATTTGAGTTAGGGGCATAGAGTTCAATTGTCTGCGAGTTCCTAAATTTTAGGAGCCTAAGTTGGGTTAATTTCAATTGTAACAATTTAGTTCAGGTAAATTGAGTTATGGTCAGTCAAATTAGTTTCAACTATTGGAGGAACTAGTGGGGGGTCTAGTAGTGAGGTGTGTACTCAGTGATCAACCTGTTAACTAATTAATTAGCCATAATTAACTCATGCATGCATAAAATTCGAGTTACCCATTTGACATTGGAGTTCAAGGGCATTATCAGTTGTAGAATGTTCTAAATTATACAACTCATGCATGCAATTGGAGGATTTACCTAGAGGAATTGCGCAATCCAGATGATGTAATTTCCTATTTAATAGGGGCTAATTCCTACGGAAACAACGCAAGGAAATAGGAGCTTGGAGGCTTGAAAATTTGGCTAAATGTTGGCCAAAATCAGTTAGACAAGAAGAGGATAGAACATACAGGTGCAGGTTGAGCTCAAGATTTAGCAGGGCATATTGTATCATCCAAATCCTTTGATTAATGCAATACCTATAGTAAGATGTTTTGAGTAGTTTCTTTCCCCGAGATAAATCTATGTGCATGTGTGTTGAATCTTGACGCATATTATTTATTCTTGTTCTAGATCGTGAACTTACTTCCACATATTGGTAGAGTAGATTCTTGTCTTTTGATTTAGCAATTTTCATGAGTAGATTAAATCTACAATTAAATTTCTACACAACTATAGAAATATTTAAAATAACTACAAAGAAATAAAAACTATTTAAGGTTTTAGTATTGAGGGCTAGGGGGAAGTTGGGTGAGTGACACCAAGGTGCACTAATCATGATAAAGAGACAAGGCCTAAAGGATGAGGGACTAAAAAAATTAACAAGCCTATTTAAGCTCAATCAAGTGTTTGAACCAAGTTATCTATTTAAATTTGAGCATTCCAATTTTATTTAATTGAAAAGTCAAGCTAAGTTGAAGGAAAATAATCCTATAGTCATTAACTAGATTATAATCTTTGAAGGCATCATACAAAAGCTTAAGTGTCTTTTTATATCTCTTTAGATATAATATATTATGAAGTGGTATCAAATTAATGATTTATTGGAACTATTTATTTCATTTTACATATGTATATTTATTTCATTTTACACGTGCATATTTTGGTTTAATGACATAATTTAGAGCCATATTTAAGTATTATTGTTTTATAGCGTACATTGGGTATGTAACAAAAATGTTTTTCCATTTTTAGTTAAGAACTAGTGAGTGAAAGAATATGTAGTTAGGTTAGGCAAACCTTCTATAAAAGAATAAATGAATATGGAATGTTATATTTTGTGATTTGTATATAATAGAAAATGAAGCATGTATATATGTTGAGGTGATTTGCATATACAGTTTTGAAAATTTAGAGCAAAACCATTAATAGATTAAAAAAATAAAATAATAGAGTAATACTTGTTCTTATAAAGCCATATGGTATAAAAGTAGTTTATATATAGAAACTATTTACAAAACATATAAATTCATATGCATGTATTTTAATATGAAAGTATTGAATTGACAATTGAAATTAAACTTGTGTTTATAGGTTGGTCAAGGCTTTAGAGATAATCCTATAGCCATTATTATGGTTCTCAAAACATAAGAAAGTGGGAATTCAACCATTATTAGCTAATCTAGTATCCTTAGGTACTATCTTCTCCTTTAACATAGTAAATGTGAGATTGAGAAACATGTCATTTTGAAGCTTTGGAGGATTATGTGGCTATTTATAGCGAGACTTTTTCCTTCTTCCAATATCTTGAGAACCACAACGCATTGGCCTTCCATCAAAGCATTGTGTTTGCTTAAACTAGGCAGAAAAAGAAAGAGTACATAGGAAGCTCACTGCCCATAGAATAGGGAGAGACCCTTCGCCAATAATCCACTAGTTGGTGTAGTTGTGCCACATCCAATTCCACCTTCTACACCTAGAGTGTAATCTACAGATAGAAGTCCATACAAATTAGAGGTTTGAAAATTCACTAGAACAACTAAGTGGGTTGGTTTTGATTAAATTTAGAGCCATTTCTTTTCTTCCAAATTAGAAATAACACTCAATTCTAATAAGCTCACAATTTGCTTGAAAGTCAATTTTCCAACTCTATTTTTCACTCAAAAGAGCATCCTTTCATAAGAAAGTAATGGGCAAATTGAAAGTCTAAGGCATAGACAATATGTCACCAAAAAAGTAGGTGTCTTGGAGATTGCACCAAGTAACCAATCACAAAATTTGTAGGCACAATTATAGACAAACTCAATATAGCTACAAAAGGCCCATTAGGTGTAGACTAGTTAGTTTGGGTGGGGTTTAGTCCATATGTGGCCAAAAATTTAAACCTCATCGGGAGGGGTTGAGGAGGGAATCCACTTTGGTGAATTAAACTTCCTAAGGGGCATCCAAGCTTGACCGAGCATTGTACAATATTGGCGATAAGCATCCCATTAACATCCCATTATAGGTGGATCTATATCCTTCCATCCAGTAAAAGAATTGGCCCCAACCTAGAGATAACTTATAAAAAAAAAAAAAATCAAAAAACATAACTATGAAAAGAAAAAAATGTTTAAATTTCTATTACAAAGTCAATCTTTTAGTTGAGTTATAATAAAATAGATAATTCAATGATAATAATCCAAGCTCCCATGAATGTGGAAAAACAAAATTATTTCTTAGACACAACCAAAAGTTCCCATAAAATTCAAATTTAAAAAAGCTAAATCTTTTACTAACACAATAAAATATTATTTATTCAAACCTATAACAAAATTTGGAGCAAGAGCTCTTTATAACCATGGCCAAAAGCTTAACTTTTAGACGATTTGTCTTGTTCCTCTTTATTGTGTTGATGATGGAAAAAAATGTATCTGCACACTTTCTTTCTATAATAGTTATTTAATAAAAAAAGATGCTATCAATCAAAGTAGAAAAATGAATGTAGAAAATGCTTTTATTGAATTTTATATAATAGAAAACTATGTATCCACATATACATTGAGATGAGATGATGACATATATACATGTACATACTTCCCCATATAAAAAATCATAATATAAAAACAATGACCATCAAATTTGAATTAATACATAGGAGAACCATCCACTTGGATACCATTAGCAGTGGGGAATATCGCTAAAGGGAAGTTCTCCCAACTTGTTCCCCACCAATTTAAAGGTATGTTTTCCATACCCAATGTGAAGTATAACAGTATAGTCATAAAGTCCACACCAGCATGCAGGCCTGCAAAGAGCACATAATTATAAAGTTTCCACCAATCTTTACGACATTTAAAGACAAAATAGTTGAAAATGGTGCCAGTGATCCGGGTTGTGTAGTTGACTACACTGACTTGAGGCATTGCGGCTGTAGATCCCAACAGAATTGGCATGTTGATTAGAGGAGTCAACTTGACATTTGGAAATGCCTTGTGCATCAACCAAAATAAAACTGGAGCAGCTACCCCACCCAAGAAGAACCAATTTAACTAGGGATACACTCCAAGTTTGCTAAATATCCTTTCGGGACCAGCCAAACCGCATATGACTAATGTAGTGTAGAACACATGATCAATGGGACATGTCCATGGGCTACTTGGAGACAAAAGATCTTTTTGGCATATATCTTTCACCTGCCCCAACATCCACCATGCAAATCCTAGGTTGAATGTTCGAGCCACTAATGTGCTTATAAACTGTATTGCATCCACAAGGGATCAATAAACAGAACAAAACCAATGCAGGTAGCCACTAACTTTACCTAAAGAACATTATGCAAATAAATTAAATATGGAAATTTCATTCTAACTTTATAAACGATGGAATATCTTGTTCTAAAGAAAAACAATTCTAATGCGTACCTATAATATAATGTGTTTATCTCTAATATGTTTGGAAAGTTTCCTAATGGAAAAGACAAATTTGAAGCTAAACAAAAGAAATGCTTTCATCAATTCATCAAGATGTTCAATAACAGGTTTAAACAAGACTAACACTAGTTCTTTTGGCATAATGAATAAACTCCTCAAAAAATGCCAAAGCCTAACACTAGTTTCTTTGACATAGAAAGAATAAACTCCTCAATTTTTTGTCTTTTTTTCAATCATCTGACAAATAACAATCTAGTTTTCTGGAGTAGTTAATGGTCCAAAATGAAACCAAAAATTAAAGTTAAATTTGCTTGAACAGTTTGTTTTTTCAACTATGTTCACGCTTATTTGTTCAAGCCTAACCCCGAGGGGTTGAAGAGATTTGATTTTCTGACCTTCCAATTGGCAAGATACTTAGCAACGAGAACTCAACCACTTGAACTATATTGTGAGGAATATATTATCTATCTATATATATATATATATTTGTTTCAGTTGCAAACAGAGTTGATTCAGTTTTTATTTTTTTTCATGTTTATCAGTTGCAGATGTTGCAAAAGCAGTAACAATAGTGAAAGGTGTTGCATGCAGTACATTCCACAAGTGCAGGATAGGGGTGGTTGATAATCCCTATCCTTTAGAATGTCTTGTTCCTTTATAAAATTGACACTTGCAATTATTTCTTAACTATGCTTTAATTGTTGTTGCAAGGATTCAGTTTTTCCCTTGTTGATTAAGGAAATAACCTTTACATTATTATCTAATTCTTCCTTAAGAGTTGCAATATGGTTTTCTTGAGATTTCTTTAAATCTTCAATTTACCGAGCATGTTGATTGTTTGAATCTATCCTTTTCTTTTTCCACTCTTGTTTAGGATTTGACTTATCCAAATTATGATTTTCTTCTATGTGTTGAATAGAAATAAAATCCCTTTGTATGAACTGTAGAATGACTTTTCCATTTTTATTCATTGAAATATTTTCTTTGTTTGCAGTTGTGCTTCGATTTCCTTAATTTTTGTCAAACATTTTCCAAAATCTTCAGATATATTATCGATTGTATGTTGTGTATAATTCACAAAAACTCCAATTGCCCGAGCTAATTCTTTATCTTTTTCTTTATGATTACTTGAAGCTCG
This sequence comes from Pinus taeda, assembly GCA_000404065.3. Classification (NCBI taxonomy): domain Eukaryota; kingdom Viridiplantae; phylum Streptophyta; class Pinopsida; order Pinales; family Pinaceae; genus Pinus; species Pinus taeda. The sequence goes on from APFE030347996.1 coordinate 99,651, forward strand.
CCAACTTAATTCTATAACAATCTCAATAGACTCATGTTTCCTCTTATTGGTTTTCTTAACCGCTAATTTGGATTGAGAATTAAAATAGTATTCACTTAAGGATGGAACTGTTTCAGAAATTGGTTTGACATCAGAAAGTGGTTTTCAAATGGAGGAAGCAACTAGAATGTTTTTTGAAATTGGAGTTAATGAAATCCCTAGAGACAAATTCTTCATAACCTGCATATATTTTTATGGGGTCTGTAAAACATTTTGAACTAGTTTATAAATTCTTTGAACTTCTAGAGTTACAGTTAGTGAACTCTATTGAACCTCTTTGTTAATGTTCTGAACAATTGTTTGAATAACTTTTTGAGCTTCAATTGTTTATTTTACCTTTTCATCTTGGGATGAATCCAATTTTGTATTTCTTGGTGATCTAGTTGATTAGGTCACTTAACATCAATTATCAATTTCCCCTGCATAGAAGCACTTTTTTTTTAACCAATTTCTTCTTTGTGATTAAATTTTTTTCTAATTTTTCCTCTACACTACTCACATTGTTTTTTCAATTCAATTCAAATGAATCATAAGATTGTAATAAAGAATAAAAATCAAGTGAAGCTAGATATTTTGATACTCCAATATTTTTCTCTTATGTAGATGGAGAGTCAAGCTTTGTAGCAATGTATAAATACTTCTCTATTTGAGATAAAATTCATAAGTGTCTTGTTTGAATTTTTTCACTTTATCCTTTTCTTCAATATCGATGAAACGACCTCTTTTAGCAACTTGATCAAAATCATCAACATGAACAAAAGCATAATCAAAATGGGTTGTTAATGTTGAAAGCCCTTTGACAATCTTAGCAATTTGTAATGATTAATACTTAGATATTTGCGATCATATATGAAATAAGGCAAGGAATTTAGCCAAAGGTTTTGTAACTCTTTCGCTTCAACTATGCCATGACCCCTATATTTTAGCACCATCTAACCAATTTTAATAGGGAAACTAGGCCATATATTTTTTTTTTACAGTCTATTTAACAGTCTAGATTTTCCAAGAAGTGTAGTCTTATTGGTTATCTCTCTAACGGAAAACCTATCAATTATTTATCTTTGTCATACATGAGATCCTATCTCACTTCCATAAATATTGATAACAAAAAAATTGTCTTCTAAAAACTAGTCACCAATTTGAGATAAGGCTTCCTGAAAATCCCTACTAAATCTTTGGGGGTTTTTCCAAATAAAAATTCATGAAGATAAATCATGATGTTGTTGCATATATCATAAAAGTTTTGTTTATATTTACTTTCCCATAAGGTAACACAATATTTCTAAATAGTTTGTTGATTGTTGAGATAATAACTCCATTCCGTCAACAAAAATGGAACTTGAGGCTATATCAACATCCATGAGATAATTAGACATAGAAAAACCTTTTTCAAACTCATGAAGGGAAGTTGAACATAACTTAATGGCTTATGTTAAATTCTTAGACGTAATATCTTCCCAATTAAATATTTTCAACTGCTTATGAATTCCATATATGAGAGGAAACCATTCCATTTTATAATGTCCAAGATTTGCTTCTCCATATAGTTTAGAAAGCATCTTGGCTATATATCTAAAAGTTTTTTTTGAAGATTTCTATTGGGTAATCTTTTCATGTTTTTAATTTGCATCCCTCTAGGTCATGGAGCCAAATCTAAATGGCTAAACTATAATCCTTCTTCTTCTCATTGAGAATGTCATTATGTAATTCATCCAAAAATTATTTGTTAAATAACATTTCAAGAGGATTAATCTTCTAAATGGCATTAAGGACTTCAAGTTTCTAGGAGGCAAAAATATTGTGATTTTCATCAACAATACAGCAAGTTGGAATATGGGCATGAATTAAAATCAAACTTATCATATTGTAATATGGAAAAATGTTTTTCTTGGCTATGATTTTATGCAATTAAGTTTTTCTAATTGCTATGCAATTCAGTTTTTCTAATTGCTTCAGAGTCTAAAAAAGATTCATCTTAGTTCTCTGAGGCTACCCATTTTCTTTTTCAAAGAAATTAAAAAAAAAATTGCATGTAATGTTACCTACATCCTGAGTTTTAAAAGTCGTATATGCGATGAGGAATGGATTTAAGTTGGAATCCTCAAGTCTTGGGGCTTCTGCTACTTTCATTTTCATTTTAGTTTCTCAGACTGCATTTCTAGAAGCTTGTGCCTTTCCTTTCTTAACCATTTTATAACTTGTAACAGAGAAAAAAGAGTAATAATAAAATGAATTTACAGAAATGGGTGGTGTAAATTCAATAAATCAAAACATGCTTAATACTAACTAGAAAATGCATATTTTGTAATAATTAACTATTCTTTTGCATACATTAAGAGTTTAATGCACAAAAACAAAAGGATATTTTAAGCCAAAACAACCATATCACTGCATTTAACAACTTCTCTAAAGAAACAAGGGTGAAACTATTGAAAATATTGGGAAGTTAAATATCCTATAATGTGTGTATTTGTTCGTTAATGCTTATTAAATTTGATATGAAATTCAATTGTTTATCAACTCATGAAACGAGGATGTACTCGAGTGATCGCAAGGTCGTGGAATTTTATTTTAATTTAACACTTTAATGGACACCCATTCTCCAACTACCCTACTTCAGGTTTTATTTAAAGCAAATGATAATAAAGAAAAATTATGTGAAAAACGATGAAATGACTCACCTAGTCAAAAGGTCCAGATAGTTGGGAAGTTGGGAAGTTAGGGAGTTGAAAGAATATGAAATCACATCTTGTGAGCTTGGAAGGTTTGAAAGTCGAGAGGTCCAAATTAATAAAAACATTTAACAAAATTCGGACCTCCAACCTTTGACTATAAATTTTTATTTATTATTTTAAAAAATAATATGTTTTTTTGAAGCAATTTATAAAATAAAATTCAAAATTCAAAATTTTTGAAGGGTTCCTATTTTTATTAATAAAAAAATGGGGGGTTGTTGTAGGCCTAACAACACCCTTGTGATAATACACTAGCTCCCTTTCACCTCCATGAAATCTAGACATATTCATATGTATCCAAAAAAATCCATAGTCCTAAATAGCTTGTGTGAGTTGCCTCCACTATGTTGAATAACCATTGGTGGAGGCACTTGGAGTGAATGAGGGGAATGAACAACCAATTCCCCTTATGTATTCACATAATGTGGCTATCTATTGTCTAGAGCGGCACGCCCCTTGGGGATAAATTTTTAGTTGGCAACCATGGTTAAGGAATTGATATAAGCATACAACTTGATTGTTAATCAAAACCTCAAGCACAACAAGGATGACTACAAGTTTAGCCCAATAATTCGCCTCTATATTGAACTCCTTTTTTATGTGGAAATAGAAAATGTTTATTTTTTGAATGAAGGAGAAAAGATGGTTGCCAACTAGGCACAATTATAGAAAAACTCAATATAGCTACAAAAATACCCATGAGATGTAGACCAATTTGTTTGCGTGGGTTTAGTCCATGCGAGGCTATAGGTTTAAACCTCATGGGGAGGGGTTGAGGATGGAAGCCACTTTGGTGAATTAAACTTCCCAAGGGGCCTCCAACCTTGACCGAGTGTCGTACAATTTTGGGGATAAGCATCCCATTATGGGTAGATCTATATTCTTCCATCCAATAAAAGAGTCATCCCAAACCTAGAAATAAAGTTAAAAAAAAACAAAAAAAAGAACTATAAAAAAAGAAAAAATGTTTAAATTTCTATTACAAAATAAATCTTTTAATTAAATTATAGTAAAATGGATAATTTAATGATGATAATCCAAGCTCCCATGAATGAGCAATAAAATATTATTTATTCAAACCTATAACAAAATTTGGAGCAAGAACTATTTATAACCATTGCCAAAAGCTTAACTTTTAAATGATTTGTCCTATTTCTCTTTATTGTGTTGGTGATGTGAAAAAATGTAGGTGCACACTTTCTTTCTATAATAATTATTTAATAAAAGTATATGCTATTAAACAAAGTAAATAAATGAATGTAGAAGAGGCTTTTATTGAATTTTTTATATAATAGAAAACTACAAATTCACCTTCAGATTTCAATTTCATCAGATTTATGTTTCTGAATTTGGTAAGAAAAAATAATTAAGCTCAGAGATTCATTCTGCTGTCCAGCATGAAGATACGAAGGTGATATGTAGTTGCCTCTCGATTAGAGGCTCATTTTGTTGCCCAGCACCAAAGTATGAAGGTGATATGTAATTCCCTCTATACTCATGTTACATAGGTGCTTAACATGGATTAATATTTTTTCCTGAGGAGAAATACATAATTTCATTAATTGGTGAAATTACATGTTGTAGATGCCCTTAAGCATATGAAATACTGTGATTGAAGTCAGTTGTTGTAGTTCTAAGATAATTACAAGAATACCCCAAGGAGTGTACTGCGCTACTGTGAAAATGCAAAAGCCAAAATGTCACCCAGATTTGATAACTGTTCATGAACAAAATACTGTTATTTACATCATTTATAGCAACCTGTATTTATAAACAAAAATTTGCTGAAAAAAATTAGGGGTTATCCCCCCTCTGAAGATCCCTGTTTATGTATGGCTTGTGGAAAAACTGGTATGTTCTTTCTGGTGTATGTTCAATAATCAACCATTCTCTTATAGGATGATTCGTCACCTCTTTCGAAAGCTTGTTCGCGCTTTCATTTCGCTCCCTGTAGATGTGAGAGCAAGAAATATGATCAAAATTTGTTAAAAAAAAACAATTTCATCCATAATAGTTCTTAGTGAATAAGCATGGCATGTAGCCGAGTTGTTAAACCAGTTTATCACATTCTTTGAGTCCCCATATATTTGTATATTTCTGCACTGTTGTAGTATAGCAAAGTAAGTTAGGTGTCTAAGAGATATCAGCTCGACATAGTTGTTTGTGCCTTGGCCTAAGCCCATACTAATCTGGAAGAAATGTGAATCTGTGAGATGGAATAGGAAGCCACCCCCACAACCCTGAGCTTGAGCAGCCCTATCGAAGTATGCCCAAGGCTTTGACTTGTCTATTTGCTCCTGTGTTATAATCTGGGTCTATTGTTGATTTCTTCTCCTGGTATTTCCTCATAACCCGAGCATATTTTAGGTGGAACCATATTCCAATTTGCAGGCTTGTCTTGTAAGATAATGAGATTACGCCTCAGCCAAATATGCCATGAGACCAAGAGGGGAAGATTTCTTGTCTTTGGTTCGGATGCTTCTCCCGACCACCAGTCCTAGGCATTTGGGATGTCGACTCCTTGCCCGATCTTGTTTATATTTAGTGATGTAATAACTTGCTCCCATATTGTCTTAGTAATGGGGCAAGTAAGAAAGAGATGATGTGTCGATTCCTCCTCCTGATGGCGAAGTATGCTCCAAGTGGGTCCAGTGAATGCCCTCTTTCTTAGATTAGTTCTAGTGGGTGTTTTATTTTCGAGGATGTTCCACATCAGAAGTCTTGTGCGGAAGGGGGATTTCAATTTCCATAGGTGCTTCCACCAACTTTTCATGGTTTCTAGCTTTGTATCAACTATAATGATGTCATAGCCCTGCTTTGAGGAGTATTGGTCTTTTTTGAATGCCCCCAAGTAAGTTCATCATCATCATCATTTAGTCTGACATGAGACTCTGTAAGGGCTTGAATGTAGTTTTTCCATGACCTGTCCCATTCAATAGGTATGTTCCAATCCTCAATAAAGTGTCAGGCTGGAAATAGAAAGGAAGAGTTTTGTTGGTCACCGAGTTGTTCAATGTATGTGATGCCTTTGTTATTTAGTAGTGTGATTAGCTTTGGTGGGAGTTGATATGAGTTCCCACTGTCAATCCAGGGATCCATTCGAATATGAACTGATGCACCATTTCCTATTTTCCATATGAGTTCGTCTTTGATAATGGGCAAAGTATTTAGTATGGCCCTCCATATGACTGAGATGCCTTTTCTACTCCAAGAGGGGCGTCTTATCCAATCAATAATGGTGTTGGGCCAGATGTATTTTTGAGCTATCACCTTTGACCAGAGGCTCTTGTGCTTTAGTAAGAGCCAGCCCTATTTAGCAGCCAGTGCTTGTGCAAAGGTAGGACGTTTCTTTAATCCCCAGCCTCCCCATTTTTTGGAAGTGGCGATCTTGTTCCAATTGACCTAGGCAAAGAGTTTCCCGTCCTTTGGCCCCTTCCACAGGAATTGACTGCATGCTTTTTGTATTCTGTGAAGAATCCCCCTTGGGATCCATGCCAAAGACATCCATATGATGAGAGTAGCTTCCAAAACTGCTTTGATAAGAATCAGTCTTCCTACCCTTGATAGGAACTGATGACACCATATATTGATTCTTTTCTCCACCTTGGTAATAAGGTAGTTCTAGTCTGCTATTTTGTATCCATCAGGTTTGAGTCTAAAACCTAAATACTTCAGTCCATCCTTTAGATCTAAAACCTAGAAGGGAAAATTTTGAAGTGAGCGCTCTATTTCCTACTGAGTGCATTCCGAGAAAGAGATGGAGGACTTTCCCTTATTGATTTCCATCCTTGTGGCACTACTGAAAAGTTTTAAACCCTCATTCATGGTTGTAATGTCTTGAATACTTCCACTGAGGAAAATAAGTATATCGTGCACAAAAAGGAGATGAGACAGATTGAAATGTTCAATAATCTTTAATCCCCTGAGCCTCCCCAATCTCGTCTCATAATCAATCAGTTTACTCAGTCCTTCCATAACCAGTGGGAAGAGTAGTGGGGATAGGGGGCATCACTGTCTTATACCCCTATCAGCTTGAAAGGAGTGAGTAGCAGACCCATTGATGGGGATTTCAAATGATACAGATGTGATACATCCCATGATCTAGTTTGTGAATGTCAGGGGGAAACCCGAATGAGTGAGGATGATTCTGAGGTATAACCAACTGACTTTATCAAAGGCTTTTAATAAATCAATTTTAAGTGCCATCCCTTCGAGCTTTTTTTGTTTGATTGAATGGAGGGCTTCCTGAGCCAAGCTAATGGCTTCCTGGATATGTCTGTGGCGTAGAAAAGCAAATTGTTCTGGGGAGATATGATTAGATAAAATGGGCTTGATGCGGTTGGCAATGATTTTGGCTATAATTTTGTAGAGGCAATTGCAGAGAGAAATGGGCTGGAAATCATTGAAAGATGAAGGAGAGTCAGATTTTGGGATCAGGGCGATATAGTTGAAGTTGAGAGGGGCATATATATGGCCCAAAGTACTACTTCAATGACCGCAAGAAGATCTTGCCCCATAATATCCAGAAACGCAGTATAAAATTTGAAAGGCCAACCATCCGGGCCTGGGCTTTTATCTCTCTTAAACCACTTGAGAGTGCTCTCTAGTCTCCCCCATAGAGACAAGTTTTAAGAGATCTTCAATGCCATCTGGGTCCATATATCTTGAGAAATGTCATACCAGATTGATGATATCAGGGAAAGTGGTAGTTGTGGGGGCTTTGAACAGACTTTTGAAGTGTGTTGTTCTGAGCCTTGCTAGCTGAGAGTGAGTGGAAGCTCAACCTTCTTGTTCCATGGGCAGCTGCCAAATGGTGTTATTTGCTTTCCTACCATTGGTGAAGTTGTGAAAAAATTTTGTATTTCCATCACCAGCATGTAGCCAAATAGCTCTGCTTCTAAGCCTTAATAACTCTTCCTTTTCCAACAAGATCTTTGACTTTTGAGATTCCAGTTCAACAAGGTGAAATTTTGTTTCATTTGATAGGAAGCCTTGTCCCTTTTCATCAGCTAAGGAGACAATCTGCTCTTTAGTGTCCTTCAGAGTCTGCTCATCCCTCTCTTTATTGCTTTTGGACCAGTCCATAGTAAGTCTTTTGAGCTTGTTGAGGTGCCCATTGAAATCAGCTGTCTTTCTCTCTTCCCTGAGAGGTGGTTGAGCTTGCCAAAAATCCGAGACTAATTTGATATAGTTCGAGTCTTTTAAGAAAGTAGAATTAAATTTGAATGGGGTTTGAGGCTTCCTGGAAGGACCCAAAACTTGAAGAAAAATGGGAGAATGGTCCGACAAGCTGCCTCATCCTACCCATTGCCTAAATAGGGTTAGGGTTCAGAGGAGCTCTTCATGGATGAGAAATCTATCCAGTCTTCTTCCCAAGGTAGCATCTCTAGTTCTCCTATTATGCCACGTGGGCATTTTCTTATTCATGGGCACATCAATGAGTCCATGGTTCTCCAGGAGTATGCCCATTTGATCTGAGAGAGGGTCGATTTGAGAGTGATGACCCCAGGATTATTCATTTCCTATAGAAAAATTTAGGTCACCTCCTATGATGGTGGAGCAGTGATAAGAGTACTGTCTAGGATGGATTTCTAGAATTCAATTCCATTCTGGTTTGGAGCATAGATGTTCATGATGCGAATTTGTTTCCCCAGATCCCCAGCGAAAATATCCATGCCCAAGAAACCCTTCCCACCCCAGAAGGAAATCACTTTAATTGTTTTAGGGTTGATGCCCATATCAAGACCCCCCGATCTGCTCATTGCATCCAAATCTTGGAAGCGCCATCCTGGGAGGAGGGAGAGTAGGGTTTGGGATATTAGTTCAGTTGGTCTGAGGGTTTCTTGGAGGAGGAGAATGTCACATCTGGAGTTTGTTAGGAGACGCTTGAGAGGCAATCTTTTTTGGGGTTGGCTGGTCCCCTACAGTTGAAGGATAGCCAGATCATGGGGGAACATATACAAGGGGCTCTGATGCTCTAAGTGCCATTTCAATAGTGGATTGACAGCCCTATGCTACATCAACCACCATATATTTGATGGCTTTAGCAATCTTAGAAGGTTGACCTCTGGAAGGCTTGGATTCAATTGATTGGGGAGGAATACCCAGTCCAAGAAGGGGAATATTGTACAATGGTCTGGATCGCAAATTGTAAGTATGGGGCCCTAATGCAGAGGGAGGGGAGGAAGGGAGGGTGGGGGGTTAGACTCCTGAAAAGAGAAAGGAATAGTTGAGATTATGGGGGGAGGGGAGACAATGTAATAATTTAAGGAGGGGATTTTGTTCGGGGTAGAAACGGGGGAGGTGAGGGAATATGCAAAGATGCAAGAACATTATTTAAATGAAGAACAGAGGAAACAGGAGTAGAGGTGTTACCTGTTGAAGGTGCTACTCCCACTGCAGCCTTGGAGTGCGTTCGAGGAGGGCATGGAGGCGACTTCCTAGGAATTTTCGTCTGTTGAGTCGATAAACCTTCAAATTCCTTTGGTGGGGCATGTCCAAGGAGCTATTCATCCATGTTTAGCTCTTTAGAGAGATGATGTTTGACCCCACGAGTAGCCTCCGGACCCGGTGATGAGAGTAGCAGGCAATCCTTGTATAGGTGCCCCATTTTGTGACATCTTCGGTAATGTCATGGTACTCCTTCGTAGTCTAGGTTCTATCTGTGTGAGAAATGCCTCCAATGAAGGGTAATTTTGTCCTCCAAGCCCTCCCTGGTATCAAGGTGAACAAGGATCCTGGCCATAGTCATGATTATTTCTTTCTCATAAGACTAATCATGTTCAAGATATGTCCCCAGGGCATCGCTAATGTGCTTGAAGACCTGAGGGATCCAAAATTGCATGGGTAACCCAGGAAATCGAACCCAAATAGGTCCCACTGCCAACTATTCTCATTCCGGGTTGAACAAGGGATCCCATCACTTAAGGAGAACTGGGGCCATCTCTATGTGCCAGAAGTGGGATAGGATCCAATCCGTGTACTCTTCTCTATGAAACTGGAGGGCAAACCAAACACGGGCCAAAATCCTGATAATGGGGAGTTCCTTTAGCAGTGAGCCCCAAATCTCCATAGTCCAGTGGCGTAGGCACTCAACAGAATAGTTCCTGCCTCGCACATGCCCGTCTAAGACCTTCTTCGCTGTGTCAGTTACGTCTCCCATCAGAACGTCCTCACCAAAGGTCAAGTTGATGTCCGTATCCACAGCCTTGAGGCACCTACCCTTTTTCAGCTTATATGTGCAGCGACCCATGGGATGCTCTCTTTACAAGCTCCTACAAACCTGAGAGGTACTGCGGGTTGATGACAGGGTAGATTTAGGGTTTGGAATGGGGGAGCTGAAGCACTTGGAACAAATCGGTGAGTTAGGATTAAGTCTGCTAGACAGAGGGGGAGCAAAAGAGTGTGCAAGATTCTGGAGGTTGGAGGGTCCAGCTGGTGTGCAAGAGGATGAAGGCGTGGTCAAGGGCATGGAGAAAGGCAGAGGCAGATCCAAGGGTGAATCAAAGGTGGGGGAGGACTGAAGGCAAGTTCCCAACAAGTTAAGGGTTCCCAGAGATAGAGGTGGGAAATCTAACCCTGGGAGGTCCTCAATATGAACAGTAGGTGGAGGCGGTTTGCCAGTGGAGCGCACGTGGAAAGGCTCAGACCGTGCATCTGTCAGCTGATGAATTTTGGCAAACTAGGGACCAAGTTCAGATCCAGATTGCTGATGTGCCCAAATGACTTGGTTGGGATTAGGGTCCGCCTCGTAGTCCACGAGGTCTTCCACATCCATCGAGAATGTGATAGTTACTGTCGGCAAACAACAGGGGAGTAAGAGCCAAAAAAACAAGGGTTTAACCACAACAACACAGTAAAATGCTGAGTCCGTGACGGTGGGTAAACCAGACCAGGAGAGGTTGAGTGCTAGGAGTCAGCAGGGGGATGTAAGTATGGGAGTGGTCAAAACTACGAGGTTAAGCCCCCGAGACCGCCATGAAAAATACAATGGTCGAGCTAAACCAAGTCTTCGCTGCAGAGATAATAGATCAAGTAATAGATTCATTAACATAAACCTGATTTACTAAAAGCACACTAAAAAACTTTATTCATACGGAACAAAGTCAAATTTAATAAAAAAAAATTCTTGACTTAGAATGTTTATTTGCTACCCAACACAAGAATATAAGAGTAATATGTAATTCCCTCTAAACTCATATTACATCAATACTTAATAAATTTATATTAATTAAATTTAACCTGCCAAATAATAGATCTATTAACATAAACATAGTTTACTTAAAACACACTAAAAAAAACTTTTTTTTATATCGGAACAGGGTCACCTAGACCAATGTGCTAGGCCACCACATGTTTGCAGGTTCTACAACATACTTATGAGGCAGTCCAGCCCATCCATATGCTAACACCTGATTCATCACAGCACAGTATCAAAGACATGATAAATTTACATGTATGCATTCAGAAAGATAGAAATGAAATCACATACTTAATAAAACATTAAAATTCAATTGGTTTATATATTTGGTTAAATTTATTCTCGGTTTATAAAGTTAAACATCAAAGTGGTGTGAGGTTGGTTTTTTGTTTCATTAAAAAAATCCTTCCCCTTTGGATCTTCTTTTGATCTCCCTTTGGATCTTATCTGTTTTGGATTTTATTTGCTTCAATAAGTGTATATACTCTATTTTTCTTCTCAATTTTTTTAAATTTAAATTTGTAAACGAAGTGTATATACTCTATTTCTCTACGCTATTTTTATTGAATTTTAAATTTATAAAATTTATAATTTCCTTTTAAAAAAAACACACATTTTTTCATTTACTCTATCTTTTGGAATTTAAATTTGTAAATTTCCTATTTAAAAAACACATGCTTTTCCCACTATACTCGATTAATAACTTCCTCTGTGTGATTAATCATTGATAATCTTAAAAAGAAAAACAAATAATCTCAAAAATAATATATTTCACTGCAAACACTCCCCAATACCTGAGTTGTTACTACAATGGGCCAAGCTGGTAAAAAGGAGATATTCCTCTTGTAGAAGACCTTAATGATGTTGAAAATGCACACTGCGTAGGCCGATCCATTACCGAAGGCACACCCTGCAGTGGCAAAGATTGTGATGAGGACATGCTCTTTCATATTGAAGGGCCCTGGATTTAGAGACACCTCCCCTAACAGAGGCACTCTGAATGTCCGCGTTGGCAAAGCCGAGGCCATGAAACGCCCAAGGGGAAGGGCTGCCACCTGCACTGAAATCTGTGCAGCATGCACGAAAGCATCCCCAGAACCCACATTCAAAATGTCCATACAGGATTAGTAGGATTGTCTTCTGTATTCACAGTCATTGCAGCCTCCTCCACTAGTGAATTCTCTTTCTCCTCCTCTATACTCACTTCCAATGATCTCTCCATTGACATTCTAATTCTAATTCTCTACACCACAGCAACAAAGAGCTATTTAGACCTGAATAGCCTGACCTAACTTATAAGGATAGGCTGAGATCTTTGTGAGCTGATCTATTCACCCTTTTGGTAGAAAATAAAATGATTATTAGTATAGTGTTTTTTTTTTAACAAAGTCGGCTATTTGTATTATAAAAACCAAAGTAGAAGAACTGTTACATAAGTATCCGCGGATTGGGCAGGGAGGAATACGATTGGGTACGCAGACCCGTTGTCCTCGAAACTGCGATGATTACAAAAAGTAAATAGATGCTGACTGTATTGTCTTACAAAATTGCCACAGAGAAGACAGAAATTACAAGTCATATGGGGTCTTCTGGGTGAGAGAGAAGTCGGGAAGAGGCTCATTTCGAGCACCACTGGCCTTAGTAGAAGCTTCTGCATGCGAGCTTTGAGTGAATGCTTTAATCTGTTCAATGGCTTCTTCGAGATGGGAGCATCTGCCTTTGAGATTCTCTATCTCTCCCTTCTGTTTTTCTAGCTTTTTCCTCTTGGACCTGTTGTCCGACTCATAATCTTCTTTCAGTTGAGTAAGCTGTGTCCGGAGCCTGTTTATCATGAACGTGTGTGTTTTGCACATGGTGCAATCTTTACTAAATAGCCTGTCGATATTGATGTTAGGAGCTTGGGGAGCTTGCTGGTTTGACTGCTCATCCATGATGGAAGAATAAGACCACAAGACCGAAACAGAGGGAGGGGGGGAGATGAAGGGATGCTGGACAGAGGGTAGAAGCCTCTGTGCTGAAAGAAAAGAGGAGCAGTGATGAAGGGGGCACGGATGGAGAGAAGAAACAGCACTGAGAGGATGACAGAGAGCGTAAGAGCAACGACTACTGAGATCAGCAGACCAGAGGGGAGAAGAGTCACAAAGGAGGCCCGAGAGGATGAGGGGAGAGAGCAAAACTGGGGAGAGAAATACAGGGGGAAGGGGGAGATCTTCCATGCTGGGAGAAAAGGGATACTGCACAGGTCAACACACAGAAGATTAGAAAAATGAAAATAAACTAAGAAATTTTTTTTGAGGAGAGACAGAATACCCGAAGACAGAACGCTCTGCAGAGGGGCGCAAAGAGCCCCGATCGCACTGAGCTTGGAGGAAAACTTGAGATTAGAGCTATGCGACGAATTCTCCTTGGACTCGGCTGTGAGATGCTCATTACCATGCCAGCTATAAATAGAACCCTGGTGCCTGTCACGAGTCCATCCTGAGGTCTGCATAGAGTGGATATCGGCGGAGGGGAGATCCATCGGAATCATGGATCTTCTGATCAAATTTCTGCTGAGGTGATGGCTCCGAGTGTGCCTGCTGACATTGTTTACTCTGATCTGGAGTTGAGAACTTCTTTTACTGTCCACGTTTGTCCTTGCCCGCTGATGGGAGATGATATTAATCATGATCTGACTTGCTAGAGATTTTGGACTGAGAATGGCTGCGTGAGTCGTCCTCAAGGAGATACCGTGATCCATGTGAGCCTGTCTGAGATGAAAAGGATTGAAGGGAAGGGTGATCCAGTTAAGGAATGAATTCCTCGTACTCCTGTTCATTTTCTTTAACCGATCCAATTTGTCTCCCTGAAGCTTTGTTGGCCTGTTCGTCCGCTTCCTTATTGTTTTCTCTGAGGATGTGTTTAAAGGAGACACCTCTAATATTCCTTATGTTCTCTGTGATCCTGTCTTTAATTCTGTTGAGGGAAGTTTGTCTAAAGTCTTTGCCTGTAGACATGGAGGCAATAATAATTGCTGACTCCCCCAGGATCAGGAGGTTCTGGAGGCCCAGCTTCCTGGCTATGGAGGATCCTAGGAGGAGGCTGTAGGCCTCAGCTTTATTATTTGACATAATTCCGAGGCCCCATTCATATTTGACCAATATTTCCCCTTGAGGGTCTCTAATAATTCCTCCGGCCCCAGCTTGGCCTGGGTTGCTCTTTGAGGCACCATCAAAGAACAGGGTTGGCCTTTTCTGCTTATGGATCCAATTTTCCACCTCCTGCTTTGTTCCTCTCAGCTTCCATTCCTGGACTCCTTGACATGTAATTGTCTTCTTGTTGATTTTGCATTCGATTTTAAATTTGCTCACCCATTCATGAACCTTTGGGTCTGATTGAGCCGGGTCCATCTGAGTGTAGCCATTTGTTTCTATAGTCTCCGAGATGAGCGCCACTGTCTTGGCTATTGTTTTGGTGATGCAGGGCTTCTTATCATTGAAGATGCTGTTGTTCCTAGTGTTCCAGATTTGCCAACAGAGGTTAGAGGGAATGCTGTTCCAGATTCGAAGAGCTTGGTTCTTTCTTTTTTTGTTTTGGGGGAAAAGGCTTCCCCAACTTCTTTGAAGATTGGCAATCTGATTAGGAAGATCCCCAGAGGATAAGGGATGGGCCATTAAGTTCCAACATTTGCGGGCAAAGGAGCATTCTATGAAAAGATGACTGCAGGTCTCCTCAGCGTTTTTGCACATACAACAGATAGAAGGGCCATGGATACCCTTTTTTCGGAGATTTTCTGCAGTGAGGATGTTACCATGGAGGAGGGTCTAGTTGAACATCTTTACTTTGGGCAGACTTTCAATTCTACAGACCACTTTGTGAAGAGGCCAATTGTTTGCTTCAGGAGAGTTTTGGAGGGTTTTGTACCCATCTTTCACCGTGTAAGCACCTCCATTAGGGTCCCAAATGAATTTGTCTTCAATGGTTCTGTTGGTGGGGGCGAAGCCAGAGAGGGAGACTTTGAGGTCTACCCAAGAATTCTCAAGGTTGGGGGGAAGGGCCAGAGGTTTCCATCCCTTCCATTCATTTTGGTTCCATTGAGAGATGTCGAAAAGAGTTCTTTGATTTGCCTGATCCATCCATTGTTGAAGGGGCCTATAGATGAGGAGAGCTCCTCTAGCTTCCGTACCCATAATTCTATCATTCCAGATGCTGGTTTTTTTCCCATTACCTGGGGCTCTTGAGATGAGAGGTTTTGCTTGGGGAAGGGAATTTTTAATTAGCTTCCAAACAGGGGTGCTGGGTCTGTCAATGATGTTTTCCGCGAGAATATTGCTATTTGCCCCATTTAGATACTTTTTCTTAATAACTTCTGACCACCAAGAGCCTTTGTCACTGATGATCCTCCAAATCAGCTTGAACCCCATGGCTATGTTTTCCAACCTAGGGACCCTGATTCCCAACCCTCCTTTTTCCATTGGGAGAATAACCTTACTCCATTTTGACGAGACTGAACTTTTTTGTGTCCTGCTTTCCTCCTTGCCATAGAAAGCTGCGGATTATCAACTCCATATGTTTGTGGATGCTTGCTGGCGCCAGAGTAATAGCAAATTGGTAAATTGGGAGAGCTAAGAGGACAGCCTTTATAAGGGTCGATCTGCCAGCTAGATTTAGCCAATGCATGCCCCAGCTTTGGAGTTTTCCTCTCATATTTTCGATCAACTTTATCCATATCTCTGATTTAACATTATCTTTGGCTAGGGGCAGCCCCAGGTATTTGAAGAAGGACCAGTTTCCTTGAGCTGGAATTTCCATGATTCTGGAGATTCTCTGAGTGATATGTCTGGGAACATTCCAAGTGTAGATCATGCATTTGCTGTGGTTTAGTTTGCCTCCCGAGGCCTGGAGAAAGAGATCCAACACTTCTTTGAACCTTCTAGCCATCAGGATAGAGGCTCCACCTATTAGGAGGGTGTCATCCGCAAAGAGGGAGTGATTGATCCCTTTTGCTCCTCTGACGATATCAATCCCAATGATTTCCTTTATTCGTCTCTTGTGTTCAAGATGTAGACTTAGAGTCTCAGCCATGATGATGTAGAGGAAGGGGGAGAGAGGGCAGCCTTGTCTCAAGCCACGAGAGCTCTTGAAGGCGGAGCAAGGTCTCCCATTGATGAGAGGGGCAGTCCAAATGTCGGAGATGCATTCTATGACTTTGCTGGTGAAAAGCTCTGAGATGCCAAATTTCTTCATGACAGCCTTCAGAAAAGTGTGATTGACCCTATCGAAGGCATTCGCCATGTCTAGCTTTATGATCATGCCCTTTTCATTTCTAGAAATGCTGCTATGAATGGCCTCCTGAATGATAATTACATTGTCCGTTATTTGTCTTCTAGGGACAAAACCTCCTTGATTCTCCGAGATGATGGATGGGAGAATGGATTTGAGCCTGTTTGCTAAGATTTTGGAGATGATTTTGTAAGAGACGTTGCATAGAGATATAGGGCGAAATCTGTCAAAGGTCTGGGGGTTAGGATCTTTTGGGATGAGGGCAAGGTGGGTGGATTTTATGCTGCTGCCCATTTTGCATTTGGAGAAGAAATTTTTGACCATTCTGATATAGTCTTTTTTGATAATATCCCAATGAGATTTGAAGAAGGCCGCTGTAAAACCGTCAGGTCCTGGAGCTTTATCAGGCTGCATGCTGTGAAGAGACCATTCAATTTCCTCTGTAGAGATAGCCTTGTCCAAGTGCGCTCTTTGATTTTCTGATATCTTGTTTTCCAACGGGCTGAGGAATTCGGGGTTTTCAAGGTAGCTAGGCTCAACAGTGAGGAGGGAGTGATAGTGCCTGGAAGCTGCCGTCTTGATCTCATCTTGATCAGAGTAGACCCTACCTTCCACTGTAATCTTGTCAATGTTATTTGCAGCCCGCCTTAGCTTCAGGTTGTTATGAAGAAAAGAAGTATTTTTGTCCCCCGAGTTGAGCCAAAGGCATCTCGATTTCTGCCTTTGCTCCTCTTCCTCCCTGCGATTCTGATTATATAACTCCTTAAGCAGATTACTTTCTTTATTCAGGTCTTCCTCCGTGTCTTGGGTACCCTCTCTATCATAGTTTAGCTGGTCGAGTTTCTGCTGTATGTCGATTTTCTTTCTGTTCTGGAGAGCTGCGTTTTGTCTTGCCCACTGCTTGATGGCATTTTTAGATTTTTTATTTTTGTTTCCCAGATGAAGTGTGGGGAGCCCGAAATATCCAACGCCCGCTGCTCCTTGACCAGATCTCTAAAACCTTCAACGCTGTCCCATTCCTTATTGTATTTGAAAGGGATCGGGCCTGGGTAAGACCCATTATCCAATCTCAAAGCAACAGGCTTATGATCTAAAAGATAGCCTAAAATGATTGAGCTTTGAATCCTTTGAAAATCTGCTAGAATTTTATCTTGTGCCAGGATACAATCTAGCCTCTCCTTGATATTGTTTTTGCCTGTCCTCTTGTTTGACCAGGTGTATTTTCCATTGTGGGGAGGAGTATCAATTAAATTATGAGATTGGATAATTTCCTCCAAGGCCTCTCTCGCTGGGTCTGCAAAGAAATTCCCTCCCAGCTTCTCTTGGGCATTTCTAATTAAGTTTAGGTCTCCCCCCAGGAAAATTTTATTTCCTTGAAAAGACCTGAGATCAGAGGAGATGGAATCCCAGCAGGAGGCTTTCTCTCTGTAATGGGGGGGAGCATAAACATTGTAAATTGAGTATTCTTCTGTTTTGATTGTGTTTTGGATATCTGTTCTAATCCACCATCTGTTTTGTTTGTAGTCCTTGAGCTGCCATTTCTTCTTGTTCCAGAGTGTCCCTATTCAGCCTGATGCTCCTTCTGAGCTAATTGCAATTCCGTCATAGTTCCTGATTTTTTTAGTGCTGTCTTTAAATTCCTGCTCGGTGATCTTGGTCTCCTGGAGTAGGAGGAAGTCCGATTGTTCTGATTTCAAAAGATCACGGACTACGTTAGCTTTAAGGGAGGAGCCCATCCCCCTACAATTCCAAGAGACCAGATTCATCATTTACTTGGCTTAGAGTAGGCCCCTGATTTCTCCTTCATCTTCTCTCCGCTTCCTTTTGTCCTGTCTAGAAACGAATCCATTGGTTGTTGGGTCCCTGTGGCCATTTCTTTTTCTGCTGTCTCATCCCTTATCTCTTTGTTTGACTTTCTTCCTGCTTTCCTAGGAGGGTCTGTGGAGCCTATATTCTCTTTTGACTTATTCCTTGTCAGAATTCTTCCTACAAGAGGGGGGGAGGAGAGCTTAGGGGGGGGAGGAAGGGGTTTCAGGGACTTTTGGGGAGGGAGGGGGGGAGGGAGGGTCTTCAGCTGACAGGGATTCGAAGGGATTGGAGGAAGAAGGGAAAGAGGGATCAAGTTCCGAAGGATGGGGGGGTGAGGCGGGAGGGTCCAAGGGAGTCTTCTGGGGAGCTTCAAGAGGGGGGTTGGATTTTTTACTTCTGACTGTTTCCCAGACTTCTTCTGTGTTCTCTACATTGTTATTTATTTCCATAGATTTAGATTTGCTACATCTATTTGCGAAATGCCCATATTCATGACATAGCTTACACTTGAAGGGTAGCTGCTCGTAGTCCACTTGCTGAATGTGAGTCCATTGATCTACTTTGAGCTTGATAGCTTCTGGGAGACCTTTCCCGAGGTCGACTTCCACACAGATCCGGGTGCATGCATGCATGTTCTCCTTGGGTTCTGATCTGTCGATGAATTTGCCCACAGCGTTCCCGATTGCTTTAACCGACTCGTCCCCCCAGCAGTGTAGAGGCAGGTGGGGGAGGCGAACCCAAACCGGGACGGCATTGGGGACATCCATCTCAGGGTCGAAATCAGGCGTCCATCTATTGAGGTAAAGGCCTCTGGTGTCCATGAAATATGGGCTGTTGCGAAAGATCAGGTTGCGGTCCTCCACTGATTCAAAGAGGAAGGTGAAGAAACCCCTTCCACAAAATCTTATCGCAATCTTTCCTTGAACCATCTGATTCCAGTTTCGTTCCACCCAGCAGAGAACCGTGCGGGGAGATGGCCATAGGCCCGTAAACTGGCCGACCAGGCCTCTTTCAGCTAGCGCGACTGCCGCTCGTCTCGGAAGTGCAGGAGGGAGCGAGACTTCAGGGATTTCATCCAACTTTTTAATAAATTTTGAGACAGAGGGGCGGATTTTCTCCGAGGCATTCTCAGGGATGAGCGATGCAAAGGATTTCTCAAGATCCTCATGATCCTGGAGAGGGGATGTCATAATGGGGAAGGCCAGAGAAATGTAGAGGGGGAGTCAGAGAGGGCAGAGAGGGCAGGAGGCCCAGCGGGAGAGAGCGGCGAAGGGGGGGCAGCCCAGCAGCCAGAGCTGCCAGGCGCGGGATCGCGGAGGTCAGCCCAGCAGCAGAGCTGCCAGGCGCAGCACCCACAGAGGGAACCAAGGCTAGGTCAGGGCGCGCGCGGGCTCAGTAGCGCAGGCTCGGTAGCAGCTCCCTCTCAATTTTTTTAGTATAGTGTTTAATCAGATATAAATTTATTAATTTTATAAATTCAATACCATTTATAAAAAATTAATATAAATATTAAATATATATATATCTATATATATATATATATATATTATATATATATATATATATATATATATATATATATATATATATATATATATTATATATATAATTATATATATATATATATATATATATATTATAGATATATATAATCAGTAAAATTATATAAAATAAATAATTAGTGAGTACAGATAGACATCAATTTCTTGTAATCCATCTCATATTATTTAAATTTAAAAAAGTGATAGAAATTAATTTAAATTATAACTCTTTTTTTAATTATTATTGTTATTAGCCTAGTATAATTTATAGATGAAATGACATTGTTCACTACATTTTTCCTAGTTAATTTTAATCAAAATCCGATCAAGTGGAAAAGACTATATAGTCTATAAGTTAGACTAAGCAGTTGTTATTAATTATAACAAGAATTAATATATGAGTTTAACATATATATTCAAAAACACACGTCAAAATATTCTTAACTATGGAGATTCACTCCCATTTTACCATGTATATTCTTAACTTCTAAGTAGTTTTTCTCACAATACGATGGCTCACCAATACCACATGCCCAATATGACAGGTATGGATATGACATCTTCTTCAATTGATTTATTTGAAAAAAAAAAATTAATAATTAGAGATAAATCTTAACCTTTGATTTATGAATATACTATTATGAATATCCCGGCATATTCCTTGGAGGTTAAATATCTACCATCCATCTAATAATTAAATTAAAATTCTACAAATTCTATTATCAAATAGACATTCCTATCGCCATAATTAATAAATTTACATGGTATGATTGACTTCTGAATCATTAAAATAAAAATAAGATAATTAATTAAATTGATTAATTAAAAAGAAAAAGAAAAACATATAAATGTGTCATATAAATATGGGTTATTTACAAGTTTTAAAAATGTTGTTACATGTTTTTTTTGTAACCTTGGTAGACTCTTTGAGTTTACATGTCCATTATTCACCCCGCTACTAGGGGATGGTGGGGTGAGGGTAGGGGATGGTGGGGTGAGGGTAGCACAAGATTCGAAACCAAGATCTCTGATTTGGTGAAACTTCATTCCATGGCCATTGCCACTTGATCTACGCCAGGCCTACTAAAATGTTGTTACATGTTTATTTTATTTTATTTTATTTTATTAATTAAATAAATATATATATGATTAACTATATATATAAATATATATGTGTGTGTATATATATAAATCTGTCACTGAATTGATCTATTCCACCCCTTTAATAAAAATTAAAACAATTGTTGATAGTTTTAATTATATCTTCATATAAAATTATAATTTATAAAAATCAAAGAAATTTATAAAAATTATATACAAATATAAAATAAAATATTTTTTTATATAAATATAAAATAAAATATTAATATATAAAATAAATGGTTGGCGAATACAAATAGATATCAATCCATCATAAAACACCTATTTTGTAATCCTTACTTAAATTTAAAAAAGTGATAGAAATTAATTTAAATTATAACTCTTTTTTTAATTATTATTGTTATTGGCTAGTCTAACTTATAGACGAAATGACATTTTTTCACGATATTTTTTCTTGTTAATTTTAATTGAAATCTGAAAGACATTTTTAAAACATTGAGTTTAAATTGTTTAATTTAAATTATTGCATTTGTATAATTAGAGTGCCCCAGGTTTTTAGTGCATTGAATCTATTTATGCATTTCAAATGTATTTTAAACAACAAAAAATATTGAAATTGTATTGCCGGATTTTGGTTAATTCTAGTGAAAAATGCTATATCGTCCAAAAAACAATCTTGGAATTGTAGTGAAAAATGCTATATCCTCCAAAAAATCTTGAAATTGTATTGCCCGATTTTGGTGAATTCTAGTGAAAAATGCTATATCATCTATAAGTTAGACTACGCAATTGTTATTAATTATAACAAGAATTAATATATGAGTTTAACATATATATTTAAAAAAACATGTAACAACTACCCAATTGTTATTAAATATAACAAATTAATATATGAGTTTAACATATATATTTAAGAAAACATGTAACAATATTCTTAACTATGAAAATTCACTACCACTTTACCATATATATTTTTAACTTCTAAGTAGTTTTTCTTACAATACCATGGCTCACCAATACTACATGCACTTTACCATGGATATTCTTAACTTCTAAGTAGTTTTTCTTACAATACCATGGCTCATCAATACCACATGCACTTTACCATGAATATTCTTAACTTCTAAGTATTTTTTCTTACAATACCATGGCTCATCAGTACCACATGCCCAATATGACACATGTTGATATGATATTTTCTTCAAAAAATTAATTTGAACAAAATTAATTAATAATTAGAGATAAATCTTAAGCTTTGATTTGTGGATATACTACTATGAATATTTTGGCATATTCCATGGAGGTTAAATATCTACCATCCACCTCATAATTACTGATAATCAAATTAAAATTCTAGAAATTCTATTATTTACATGGTATGATTGACTTCCAAATCATTAAAATTCAAATAAGATCGTTTACAAATTATCTCTATTAGATATCGTTTTTTAGGATTCAAGTGCATTAAGAAAGTCATTCATCATGACCATTTCCATGAGAGGTAGTCGTAACTGACTAATTTCTCGTGATTTTTGAATAGTCCACTTAGCACTCATTGCTCATCATGACCATTTCCATGGGAGGTCATGACCATTTCCATGAGAGGTCGTAACTGAGTAATTTCCCGTGATTTTTGAATAGTCCACTTAGCACTCATTGCTCACAAGGGTGAAGAAGTGGTATTGAAACTAGTGAAATGAATCACATAGTGTCAATCATCACTCATCTATGACCATTTCCATGAGAGGTAGTCATAATAGCATCAATCATCATTGCTCACAAGGGTGAAGAAGTGGTATTGAAACTAGTGAAATGAATCACAGAGTGTCAGTCATCACCCCATCTATGACCATTTCCATGAGAGGTAGTCGTAATAGCGTCAATCATCACTTCCAAAGCCCCGATAAATAGGATTTCCTGGGAGGTCACCCATCCCAGATCACCTCTGGCTCAAGCGCGCTTAGCTGTGGAGTTTTCCCCACAATTAAGCACACTTAACTTGCTACCCCATTTGCAAAACCTTAGCAAGTATTGTGCCTCATGAACCATTCAAGTAGAGAGCTCTTCACTCTTATGTATTCAAGTATTGAGGGTCTTTCGCAGTGCATTATATTAGATATCTTTTTTTGGGATTCAACTTCATTAAGAAAGTCATTCATCTATGACCATTTCCATGAGAGGTGGTCGTAATTGACTAATTTCTCATGATTTTTGAATAGTCCACTTAGCATTCATTGCATCAGGTGATGCTCACAGGGGTGAAGAAGTGGGATTGAAACTAGTGAAATGAATCACAGTGTCAATCATCACTTCCGAGCCTTGCACCCGATAACCAGGACTTCCGAGGAGGTCACCCATCTCAGATCTCCTTTCGCTCAAACGCACTTAACTGTGGAGTTTTCCCCACAATGAAGCCCACTTAGCTTGCTACCCCATTTGTAAAATCTTAGCAAGTATTGTGCCTCATGAACCATTCAAGTAGAGCTCCCTTCACTCTTATGTATTTAAGTATTGAGGGTCTTTCGCAATGCAATATATTAAATATCATTTTTTGGGATTCAGCTACGATAAGAAAGGTATTAGTGTGTTACTAACTTCCAAATCATAACAATGCAAAGAAGACATTTTACAAACTATATATGTTGTAATTACCATTTAATTATGTTGATATGTATGCTTATTTTGGAACAAGGTTTCCAAATTATTAATTGGGTAGTAGAGATTTAAGCTCCACAAAATATTTTAGAATATATTTAGTAATAGCGAGGATCAAAAATAGATATTTATCTCAAAAGTAGTTATGCCTTTTATGTTCTTTAATTAAACTGATTAATTAAAAAGAAAAAGAAAAACATATAAATGTGTCATATGAACATGGGTTATGGTTTACTTGACATGTGGTATTAGTAAGTCATCCCATTGTACCAATGCCTATTTAAAAGTTTTAAAAATGTTGTTACATGTTTATTTCATTTTATTTTATTAAATAAATAAATGTATATATGCTTAACTCTATATTAATTCATATATATGTGCGTGTGTGTGTGGTGAGAGAGACTGAGTTGATCTATCCACCTTTTAATAGAAATAAAATGTTTATTAAAAGAATGTTTAATTAAATCTTGATATAAAATTATAAATTTATAAAATAAAAACGATTTATAAAAAATTATATACGAGTACAAAAATAAAATGATTTTTATATAAATATAAAATAAATAGTTGATGGATACAAATAGAGATCAATCCATGATAAAACACTTATTTTGTAATCCTTACTTAAATTTAAAAAAGTGATAGAAATTAATTGAAATTATAACTAGTTTTTTAATTATTATCGTTATTGGTCTAGTCTAACTTATAGATGAAATGACATTTTTCACTACATGTTTTGGTTAATTTTAATTGAAATCCGAGAGACATTTTTAAAAACTTGAGGTTAAATTGTTTAATTTAAATTATTTCATTTGTATAATTAGACTACCCGGGGTTTTTTAGCCCTTTGAATCTATTTATGCATTCCAAAATGTATTTTAAACAACAAAAAATCTTGAAATTGTATTGCACGATTTTGGTGAATTCTAGTGAAAAAGACTATATTGTGTATAAGTTAGACTATGCAATTGTTTTTAATTATAACAAGAATTAATATATGAGTTTAACATATATATTTAAAAAAACATGTAACAAATACACAATTATTATTAATTATAACAAATTAATATATGAGTTTAACATATATATTTAAGAAAACATGTAAGAATATTCTTAACTATGGATATTCACTCCCACTTTACCATAGATATTCTTAACTTCTAAGGAGCTTTTCTTACAATACCATGGTTCACCAATACCACATACCCAATATGACATTGATATGTTTCTTCAATTAATTAATTTGAAAAAATTAATTAATAATTAGAGATAAATCTTAAGCTTTGATTTGTGGATATACTAATATGAATATGTTGGCATATTCCATGGAGGTTAAGTATCTACCATCCACCTAATAATTATTGATAATCAAATTAAAATTCTAGAAATTCTACTATCATGCAGACATGTCTATCAACGTAATTAATAAATTTACATGGTATGATTGACTTCCAAATCATTAAAATGCAAATAAGATCTTTTACAAACTATCTCTATGTTAGAATTACCATTTTGAGGGAAATGAACAAGTTTGCATGGTGTTATCGAGACTTCCAAATCATTACAATGCAGAAAGGTTATTTTACAAACTATCTCTATGTTATAAATACCATTTAATTATGTTGATATGTATGTTTATTTTGGAATAAGGTTTCCAAATTATTAAATGGGTAATAGGGATTTAAGCTCCACAAAATATTTTAGAATATATTTAGTAATGGTCAGGATCAAAAATAGATATTTATCTTAAAAGTAGCTATGTCTTTTATTTTCTTTAATTAAATCGATTAATTAAAAAGAAAAAAACCCATATAAATGTGTCATATGAACATGAGTTATGGTTTACTTGGCATGTGGTATTAGTAAGTTATTGTATTGTACCAATGCCTATTTAAAAGTTAAGAATCTCTCTAGTAAAATGAGAGTGAGTCTTCATGGTTAAAAATGTTGTTACAAATTTATTTTAATTAGTTTAATTAATTAAATGTATATATGCTTAACTCTATATTAGTTCTTTTATAATTATTATTAATAATTACAATTTAAAATTAATTTATGATTTAGTCAAATTTTATGAGTTTTCAATTCTAAAAATATGAAATATACTATAAGGTAAATGCTTTGATTTTTATCCACATTTATCACTCATTTAATTTATATGACTACACTAATATACATGTAAAAAATTTATTCACAACATATTTTATGGACATTATGAAAATAAAAAATATAAAAAATAAATACTTCTATTTACAAATAATGGATTTAGATATATTCAATAATTTACAATTTTTATTTCTTTTAAATAAAATAATTATTACTTAATTTTTATTTAATTAAATTTTTATATATAAAATTGTATTCCTATAAATTATATTTAATATTTAAGAATTAATTCATTCAAATATCTCATTATAAAGTCGACTTTAAATTTTATTAAAAAACTCGACCTTTAAAATTTTGAAAACAAAATTCAATATTAGATTGCACATATTAAAAATTTCTAAAAATTAATTTTTTATATATATATTAATTGCATATATTAAAAATTCTAAAATTATAAATATCTATATATTATATCTATATATATATATATATATGATGGTGGTGGTGGTGGTTAACGTCCATTGAGACCAAATTGGTCTATCGACCTATAATATTCTTATTTTTTAATTGTCTGGCTCCTCGTCTTTCTTGGCGAGATTGGTGTTGTAGCTTTCTTTTTTTTCTCTATGATCTTCCAACTTTCTTTATCTTGCATCTCCTTCATCTCTTCTCGTTCTTGGGACATTGGTGTCTTAGCTTCCTGATCTATTGGGTTCGTCCTTTCGAAGATAGTCGAAGAAGAAGTTTGGACTAGGAGATCTGATTTGCTGTTAAATGAAGATTTATTTTGTGTGGTATTCGAATCCTCATAATTGTTGATGCTTGAGGGGTTGTCGAGTTCACTCTTTTGTTGTTAGGCGGGGCTTCCCCCCTGCTTGTCTCGAGAGTTGTTTCTTTCTTTCCCGATTTCTTGTCATTCAGAGTTTTCTCGAGAGTATTCTTCTTTGATGACAGTGTAGTGTTCTTTTGGTGCTCCTTCCCACCATGTAGATCTATGGTGATTTTTTCTAGCAAAATTTTTCTGGGAGGCATTTGGGCAATTTTTGGCTAGGTGGCCTGTCTCAAAGCAGGATCGGCATCTGAAGATGACACTTTCATAATCGAGTTTCTGGTTCCACACATAGTCTTTACTTGTTAGGTGTATTTCAGTTAGGAATCCAACGCTGAAGTCCATTTACACACAAATACGTGCATAGGTGGTTCTGGCATATTCCTCTATTTTTGGGAACATACAATAAAATTTCCCAATTGCATTTCCAATGGATTTTAGCGAGGAAAAATCCGAGAGATGTAAGGGTAGGTTTGGCAATCTCACCCAAACTGGTGTTGAGGTTATGACTGTTGTTGAGGGATCGAATGATGGGTTCCATGGCTTCATGAATAGGCCTGAGTTTTCCCAAAACCAAGGGCCGGAATCTAGAATACATTGTCTACTTTCAGGGTTTTCAAAATCTACTATAAAGAAATCCCTAGCACAGGGGTAGATATTAATTGCATCAGGAATTACAGGTTTCCATACCTCTGAGATCCAACTGTGGAGAGCTGTCAGCTCAGCCAAAAACCATTGAATTGGCAAATTAGGGCACTTTCAGAGAACTTCATAGCCTCATCGAGTGAGGCTTGGAGCACCTGGACAATGGGAGTTGGGGCTTCACTGACGATATGGGTAGGAGCTTGCCCCCTAGAGGCAGACAGAACTAAGCCAACAACTATTTTCGGGAAGTTGGGAGCCATCTAGAGAATGCTCTCCTCTTGAGTATAAAATGTTTCTGAAATTTTTTACAAAGGTCAGATCTGTGTCTCAAATCTGTAATATCTAGCTGCAGACCGCAGAAGATAACATTGTCCTCCACGTTTGATCAAACCACGACCCGATCTTCACTCCTAATGAGTGATATCTCCATAAAAAAAAGAATCTCAGGGGAAAATTGATCCTGCAGAGCTCAAAACCTCTACTACATATTTATTGATACATAAAATCTCACATCATGAAGATGCACGGTGCTAAGATGGATCTTAATTGAAACAAAATGAAAACCCGATACAGAGACAAAAACCCTAGATAACTTCATGCAAAGAGGTTGATCAGAGCATAAAAACAAGTGTAGGGGGTTGTAGAAGGCCACAAAAGATTGCCAAATATATATATTTAAATTTTAAATATCTAACATAATTATACTTATGGTAAGGATTAATTTTTTCCAAATATTTTATTACAAAATTTACATTATTCATATTTGACAAACATTTTATAATTATAATTTTTGAAGATAAAATCTCGTTACATATCTATATATATATATATATATATATATATTATATATAATATATATATATATATATATATATATATATAATATATATATATATTATAATGGTTTATGTATAATTTAAAATATGTATAATATAAGTAAAATAATAAGGTGTAAAGACTTCTAGTTAATACCAATATTTGCTAATAATTTTCTTTTCTTTTTTTATTTAGATGAAAATTCGGAAGTAAAATATTTACCTATATAAATTTTGGAAAGAAATATATATGACTATGTGGATATATTTTTTTTTCTTTTAAAAAGAAAACTATATTTTTATTTTGGCAAGAATTGGATTCTAGGAGAAGCTCTATAGGGATTGTCTAACTTCCAAATAGTTGTGACGGTTATGGTTCTAGCCTCTTATTTTGGAGATAACGAAATCTCCGTGAGGGGTTTTCTTGTTTTTATTTTTTGGGAAAGTTTTTGTGTGGGGAAAATAAGGAAAAGGGAAAAGGAAGAGACTCAGATAGACCAATTTATTACACAAAGGTGGTATAGTAATTCCTCTCTTGATAACCAATATATGTAATTACGTTAAGAAAATTAAAAAAATAACATTTAGTTTGGGTAATGGGAATATAACAAGTTCAAAGACATATTCATTTAATTACGAATGTTACTAGTTACAAATAGAAAAAATTGAGCACAACCGCAAAGGGTCATGTGGGCAAGCTATCAAAGTTATAGTTCAAAATCCCAAATGCTAGTGGTTACAACTATCAAAATTACAATTCAAAATCCCAAGTTCTAATGGACTGTAGCCATGAAGGAAAATGATAACGAATGTTTAATTACAACCCCAGAACCAAGCTAAAGAACCACAACCGCGAAGTCCTATTAACAACACCACAATGCAGTAAATTAGCTAGCATAAGACCACTAGGAACAACTAATAGCTCAAAGAGAGCTATGCCAAATCCCAACCCATTAATTGCACGGGTCAGAACTAAGTAGTCTCACAGAAAATCTTTCTCGATCAAAAGTTTTGAAGACAATTTCCATAGAGAATTTTCATCAAAGTCACCATAGGCATTTAGGAAGCCAAAACTCAAGACTTGGGAAAACAATTACCTTATCAATACAATGTGCTTAAACATGGAATCTGGGAAAGCACTGAGCTGCTCTAAGCAAAGGTCCTCACCTGCAAAATCCAGGAAAAACATGACTTGAGTATATAGTGGCATAACCCATGACCTAAGAAATTTAATTAACCGGAGAGGAGAACAAAAATAGTCTTACCTAGTAGTCGAAAGTCCGTGTATACTCTTAATGGACCTAGTAACTGCTAATGCAGGTAAACTGAGAAGGAACTCTCACTTACCTGTAAACCAATGATAACATACCTTTGTTCGCCATTTTTAGCCGATAAAACCTAAACATCTTGACACAAAATGTTATTTTAACTGCAACAGTGAAACGAGAAGGATACTAGTGAACCATAGAGGGGTGATAGAGAAATTTGGCATCAGATGGACCCTGCCTGCCTATTGTAGAGCCATCATTGACAATGCAAGGAGAAAATGAGCTCGACTACCATGGTTTCGAGATGAGGTAATACCCTAACCAACCCACAAATACTTTGAGCCCCTAATTTCACAAAGAAATGATCAACACCATCCAATTCATGTACAAATTCCTTATAGATTCAAACTGCGTATTGTAATATGCTAAAACAATTGACTTGAATCTACTCTACTCTACTCATCAGTGGAAAAATAAACGATCGAAGAAATCACGATGCATAAAAGAGAACAAATTCAATCACGCATAACACAATAATTTTATGGAGAAAACCACAAATAAAAACCTTTGCTTTCTGTATATTGCATTAATCAAAAAATATGAGAATATTACAATGCTTTTCTCAAGCCCAAGCAACCTCTACACCATCTCTATTTATCTCTGCTTCCTAGACAAGCTCAAGACAATACTTAGCCAATTATGTTGCCTGCCAAGCTCTTATTTCCTTGGGAATTAGCCCATATTTAATTCAGAAATTCCATCAATATGAATTGTGTAATCCTCATAGGCCTTCCTTTGATTGCATGCACCATATGTACAATGTTGATGATTATACAACAGATGGTACATTAGCCTTGAACTCCAATCTTAATTGGGTCTTTCTCTAATCTAACATGCATGAGTTAATTATGAGTGAATCTTCAATTTACTGGTTGACCACTATTAGTTACATCCCACTATTGTAGGTTACACCCCACTATTAGATCTCCCACTAATTCCTTCATTAGTTGAAACTAGTTTAACTAAATTTAACTCAGTTAAGTTAAATTAAATAATTACAACCCAAATAAACTCAACGAGGTCTCTTATAAAGTAGGAGACGCTATACATGACTCTAGTTAGACGGTCAACTCAAATTAACTGAGCCAAGTAAGTCAAATTAACTTAGTTAACTATTTCAAGTTGTCATGAGATGTGGAATTACAATTTAATTCCTAATTTAATTCAAGGAAAAAATGAAATTAGGATTTGTCTTAGTGTTATTTTTAACATTTCTTGTTGCTATTTTCAACACTCCCTCTCAACGGGAAAGGAATTCAACTTTATCCTGGTCTGGTACTTTTGGAATGTTCTACATCCAACAAATGTCATTGTTGTTGTTGCTACTACACCGTCTGTAATCCAAAAAAGCATCAAAACAAAATAAACTGAATCAACTATGTCTCCGAATGTCTATTGGGAAAACTGTGCTGCTACTAACTCTACTACTGAGTCTCCTGCTCTGCTGTCAATAATTCTCTGCACTCCTCAGTATCTGACTAACACTAATCCTCCTACTACTGAATCTTATGGGTCCCCGTAGCAAAGTAATAATCCATGAGACAAAAACACCTCAATGGATCCTGCCCAATTTCTAAAACTCTTCGGCTAAGGTTTTATATTGCACCACTTCACACCTAGAGGTATGGTTGCATGTGCTCCCTCTACCCACTTGGCTCGAAATTCACCCCTACTAGAGGTCTCTGCTTGAGTGGATGTTTCCACTTGGTCTCCTCTTTGCTTCTCCAATTGTGATTGCTCTATAACTTGCTAAGGCTACTTTTGAGGTTGCTTCTAAGGCTGCATGGTGAGAGGTAATTTATGCTCCCTATCAAACACCAAGTCTCTCACTTGTGCCTTGCTCCTCAAGGATTTTCATGCGTCTTGTACTTCAAGTGCATACAGGTTCTTAACACGCACACCGATTTATTTCACTTGTCACATGGCGATGTGTCTAAGGAAAACCTTTCATTTGCTTAAAATCAAATCTTAGCCACAGTCTTCCAATACTGCGATAGAAACAAGATTCTTCTTTAGCCCTGGAACATACATCATATCTGTGAGTCTGAGAGGGGATCCAGACTCCCTCTGAAAAGTAAGAGTACCAATATCGGTCGAGATATACATCCCATCATCTCCAAACTCTATGTTCTACTCGAGGTATTTCTCCTACGAGTCATTAAAGAGATCTCTATCCCCCGTCATATGGAACGAGACACCACTATGGACATACCACACTCTTCCCATTATAGTGCTTTTCATGCATGTAATGAGTGGAAAATCAAGTTCGAATTGTGAAGTTAGAGCTTCACCTAATGCTGCTGCTACAAGATCCTTCTTGATTGCTTTCTTCTATGGGAATTTCATGGCATAGTTCTCGAACTCATGACATTGAAAACACTTGATGTTCGACAAGTCCTTTTCTCCACCCTCCTCACCATGGGACAAATTTCCCTTGGATTTATTTTCTTTACTGACTAATGCAAAGTCCTATTCTACTTCTTTCGATGTGGTCCCATCTTTGGTGTTCGACCGAATATCTTCTTGTACCAAGTCAGACCACAATCGCTCCCACTCTGGTAGCTTCTCCCTCCCATTAACTAAGTCCTGGTAGTTGTGTTAGCTCTTGGGAAGGCCTAGGAGTACTAGGTTCACCAAATTGTCTTCAACAATTATAACACCAACATTTCCAATCTCATCTCGACATTGGGTGAACTTGGTCAAGTACTTTGGTATTATTTCGGCTTTCTCCATCTTGATTTTTCTGAGCCTATACATCAGTTCCAACCTCCTGTGGTCACTATTGCTTTAAAATAGATCTTTCAAGGCCTTCAACATTACAAATGGATTTTGCTTACCATGGAGGTTCGAGACAATATGATCTCGAACTCCTTCTAGGATAATCCTTCTCACCTTTTCCACACACTTTCTCCATTCTGCAATATTCTAAGCATCATTTGGCTTAGGAATATCTTTGTCTATGAATTCTTTAAGCCAGTTTTCTTCCAACACTGCTTCCATCTTGTCTTTCCAAGCAATATAGTTCGAACTACCCTCAAGGGCATATTCGAGTCTAAATTCGTAGAATGACATCCTGCTAGCTCTGAAGTATGATATTACACATTCAATTTCTCCTACAAAAGACAAACTCGTATTCTCCTCTTATATATTGATTTCTACTTTGATTCCATGTAGAAATTTCTACAAATCTAACTCTGATACCATGCAGAAATTCCTTGTATATTCAATTTTTAGTTTGAATCTACAAGGAATTTCTACAATTTACACCTTATCCAAATCGTTGATGTGAGCCACCTGCTCAGATCTCCATGAAGTGTGATCCAATTGTTCAGAACTTTTGAGATTCGTCTAGTTAAGGGGATAAGGTTCGCATACATTACAAACATTAGGTTTGAGACTTAAGTCATTACTACCAAATCACATCAGAAATGTATACATAGTCAAATACAAATAAATGAATTAATATGAAATCAACACATTTACAATGAATGTGAATTCAACTTAGCACTTACAAATTACATCAAGTATTTGAGTTTACTTTGTATAATAATAAAAGTCCTTCAAAAATTATAATTAAGCATTTTCGTGTCAACCAAAAATAATTAGATAGTGTGTTTACATGTTACCTAAAAGAAATAAAATTTAAATATTTAAATAAATTTTAAATATACATATGTATTTTCATTATATTTTATTAAAAGATTAAACCTTTCTTATAATTATTTATATAGTTTAAATGTATATGATTTATATATATATATAAAAGATTTAAAAATTAATTTTTATTTTTATTTTTTTTAATTTAACATCTATTTCTTTTTCATATTTGATTAATATTAACAAAATATTAGGCTTTCATTATTTATATATATATATATATATATAATATATATATATATATATATATATATATAGATATAATAATATATATATATTATAGATATATCAACCCAAACTTAAAGATTAAATTTATCTTTTTTAATTTAGATATTGTTTCTTATATAATTATTTTTTTATATTTATTGAAAATTGTATTTCTATTATAATTGTTTATAAATTTGTATAATATGAATTTGAATGGTTATATAATATATATAATATAATATATAATATTATATATATATATAAATATATATATATTAGTTGCTGATATAGTAGACAGTTGTAAACAGAGTTGATTCAGTTTTTTTTATGTTTTTCAGTCGCAGATGTTGCAAAAACAACAACATTGGTGAGAGGTGTTGCATGTAGTATGTTTCATAGGTGGAGGATAGGGGTGGTTGATAATCCCTTTCAATTGAAAGGGAGTGTTGAAAATGCAACAAGAAAGTCTCAATTTTGATTTTGCCTTAATTAAAATTGAGGAAATTCAAAATTACACATCAATAATTACACATCAATAGACAACTTGGAGGAGTTCACTGAGGTGACATAGTGTTGGTCAATAATTGTCATTGATTAAATATAACTCTCTTGATGGACATTGATTTGTTGACATGTGATGTCATGGTTGGAAGTCACCAAAGATGATGCATGGTTGTTGACATGAATGCCACCATGATCACATGGAAAGCTTGGAGTCAAGATGATGACACACTATGACGAGGATTGTCTGCACAAACGTTTATGCACAGTCAAAAAAACAACTAAATGTGGACACCTTGAGGTCATCCTCTTGAAATTAACTCTAGACCATCTAAAAGAGGATTGTTTCCCCTCTCCAATGACCCCTCACATGCCTCCAAACTCCTAGTGGTTAGAGAGATATCGAATTTTTAAGTTGGAAAATATATATTTAATTATCTAGCCAACCTACACTTCACAATTATGTCGGCCTATTCTTAAAGACATGTCTCCTCACTTACTTTGAAAAAACCACAATATTTTTTTTTTCAAACCTCATTCCTTTAGCATCCTTCGATCAACCAATACATAGAAACGGAGTCGTAGTTCACAACTTGTGAACCCAAAAATGAGGCAACATTAGGAAGGCCAAACAGTGGATCTTTGGTTTGGTTCTTAAATATTATTGACAGCATGGAAAATTGAATTTGAACACCTTTAAGCATCTAAACACAAAGTCTCGGAGTGTGTATTATACCATACACCTCGGCCTTCATACCTTTGAACTGTGGTGGCTCGTATTTTGCAACATCTCCTTTTCTCGGACTATAATTATAGTAGCTCAGTCTGTTGTGAATTGAATATCTTGTTGTAGCCTATCATACCTCAGACTGTGCATAGTACCTTGGACTAAATACCTCATTACATGACTATTCTTTTCGGCCTCATTACAAGACTGCACCTTAGCCTCATTGCAAGACTGCACCTCGGCCTCATTGCAGGATATTACAGACAATTACGGTTACAGTTACAGTTACAGTTATAGTTACAGTTACAGTTACTCCACCTTGGGCTTTATTACAGATAGTTATAGTGACAAGGCTGGATTTAATGCACTATACATCAGCTCTAAACTATAGGCCTACTTCTATAGCCTTGGATTGTGATTCTTGTACACTCAGACTATGTCTACAACAGAGATCACGCAGCCTTGTCTACACGTACTGGTGGTCATCTATTACTAATAGAAGTTGGGATTGTGGTAAGACAATGGCTCGGATAGACTGAAGGATAGTGGCTTGGAGCTTGTAGCTAGTTTATGGTGTTATTAATTGAATTTGTAGCAATAGTGAAGTCTAGTGGAGGACAAGGTACAGTGAAGAGTAAGTGAAGTCAATTTCAAGTATTTATGGAATAGTGAAGAATTTTATCAAAGACATTCAAGTAAGTACATCACACATTCTCTATTAAAACATCAATTAGGATTGGTTTCCTAGGGGTTGGAGCCCCTAAACACAAGC
Source organism: Pinus taeda (assembly GCA_000404065.3). Classification (NCBI taxonomy): domain Eukaryota; kingdom Viridiplantae; phylum Streptophyta; class Pinopsida; order Pinales; family Pinaceae; genus Pinus; species Pinus taeda. The sequence continues at coordinate 134,580 of APFE030347996.1, forward strand.
TTGGATCCTTGAGAAGAATAGGGTCGAAGCCCTAGAGGTCGGAGCATCATTAAAAAGTCAACGTTGGTCCGTGGCTACAAGTTGGTGGTTGGAACTTTCAAGGGTTGGTTCCCTCAACTATTATTGTACTTAATTATTTGAAAAAAAGGATTCTCTTAATAAAGTTATTATTTATTTCATTTATGATTATAATTGTGAAGAATCTAACTCGTAAAAATAACAATTGAAAATAAATATTGATTCACCCCCCTTTCAGTATTTCCAACAATTGGAACCAAATCCAGGTTCTTCATTATCATCCTAATAGTTGTAAGAAGGATTCACAGCTACAATGAAGAATTGGGAATTTATGATTATAATTGTGAAGAATCTAACTCGTAAAAATAACAATTGAAAAGAAATATCGATTCACCCCCCTTTCAGTATTTCCAACAATTGGAATCAAATGTAGGTTCTTCATTATCATCCTAATAGTTGGAATAATGATTCACAGTTACAATGAAGAATCGGGAAATGACAGAAAAGATTCCCTTGTTTGACTGTACAAACTTTGGTTTTTGGAAGAAGAGGATGCCCTACTATTTAATGTGAACAATTGGAATCAAATCTAGCTTCTTCATTATCATCCTAATAGTTGGAAGAAGGATTCACAGTCACAATGAAGAATCGGGAAATGATAGAAAAGATTCCCTTGTTTGACTGTACAAGCTTTGGTTTTTGGAAGAAGAGGATGCCCTACTATTTAATGTCTCTAGGACATGAAGATGGAAATTTGTTTTGGATGAGTACAAAGCTCCTCCAATTCTTCTGACTGATCAAGATGGAAGGAAATATTATATTTCAAATGCGAAAGCTTTAAATTCCATAATTAGTGGAATTATTGACTTTGAATTCACAAAAGTCATGGGTTGTGATTCTACAAAACAAATGTGGGACAAACTCATTGTTTTGTATGACTAGGACTCCAAATTTAAGAAGGCAAATCTCCAAACTCATACAAGGCAATTTGAGAGTCATAAAATGGATGATGAAGAAGACATTGCGTCATTCTTTCTCCGAGTAGTTGAAGTCGTCAACACAATTGTTCAAAAGGTATTGAGATCTCTTCCAGATAGATTTGACTCTAAGGTAAGTTCCATAGAAGAAATGAATGATTTGGATACATTAAAAATGGATGAACTTCATTGAATTCTCATTGCTTATGAAATGAGAAAAGGGATCCCAAATCCCAAGGGAGAAGCATTCAAAGCTTGAAAACCAAAAAAGAAGGGGAAGAATTGGAATACCAACAGTGATGACTCTGATGTTGAATCTAAACTTGTACAGTTTGTACAAAAGCTAAGAAAAGGATCCAAGCTAAAAGGTAAGTATCCTCTCATTTGTTTTAAATGTGGAAGGATAGGTAACTATGCTACAAAATGTCCTCATAAATATGATAGTGATGATGAGGAGGAATATAAAAGGGGATGTTCAAAAAGAAATATTTTAACAATAATAGATTCTTCTCCAAACAAGATGATTATGATGAAGGTGAATTTAGGATCTCCAAGAAGAAATCAACTAAAAATATCACTTTTCACAAAAGAAATGTTGATGAGTCAAATGAGGAAAATGACTATGCTGGAAGAAGAGAAGTGTTATCCATGGAATTTACAAATGATGATGACTCCAAACAAGAAGGTGAAGGAAACGTGGATGATTTACTAATAAGTGCCATTAAAGAAAATTAGAAATTACGAAAGAAGATTACTTCTCTCAAAGTAGGAAAGGAGGAAGCAAAAATAAGGGAAGATTTCTTGAACAATAAACTAAAAGAGGAAGAAGAGATTTGCAAAAAATGTGAAACTAAAATTGTTTCGCTAAGAAAAGAATTCGATCAAGTTAAAAGGAGTTGGAAAATCTCTCAAACACTTGATAACATCCTTAATGCTCAAATACCTCAATATCACAAATCTAGGATTGCATTCAAAGGAGAATCATCAAGTACAAAGGAGAATGTGAATAAGGAAATCCAAAGAAGCTATGTTGACATTCATTCTAGTCATCTAAAAGAAGAGATGTCATCTCACCAAGAACAAAAGTTCACCTTTATCAATCCAAGAAATGAAGGAAGGACAACTCCAAGGAAGAATTCTACCTCAAGTGAAGGTTATAATAACAGATACCAAACAATCTTTCTTGGTTATTGTTTTTATTGTAAATACAATGCTTCAAGAAATAAGAATCAACAAAGCAAGTCACTTGGCCTCAAAGAACAAGGAAAAATGAAGACTTACATCTCTTTTGATCCTTTGGTCAATAAAGGAATACTCCTAGGATATTCGACAAGAAGCCAAGCTTACAAATGCTACAATAATCAACTATGAAAAATAATATAAATCATTGATTTAAAAATTGACAAATCTCTTCCAGAAAAAGAAATTGAAGTCCATGAAGAAGATTCTATCCTTGAAGAATTCAAAGAAGAAGAGTGAGCAAAAGAGGAAAAAGCTAGAGAAAATAAAAAAGGACCATCTCAAACTCCTTCATAAGTGAAATTCCTCCAAAAACATCATTCAGAAAAGAATATTATTGGCAAGGTAGATGAGGGAATACAAACTTGAAGAAAGATGACAAATACACCAAGGAAAGATGATGTTTCTCTCTTATCTATGATAGAACCAAAAACTTTTACTCAATCAAGTAAGGATCCTTATTGGGTGGAAGCCATGGAAGAAGAAATGTCTCAAATCGAGAAGAATGAAACATGGGAGATAGTACCTCACCCAAAGATAAAAAAATAATTGGAACCAAGTGGGTGTTCAAAAACAAAATGAGTGAAGATGGACAAATCATCAGAAATAAGGCAAGGCTTGTTTGTAAAGGTTATTCACAAATTGAAGGAATTGACTTTGAAGAAACATTTGCACTGGTATCTCATATGGAAGCTATAAGGATGTTTTTGGAATTTTCTTACTCAAAATGATTCAAAGTCTATCACATGGACGTAAAAATCAACATTTCTAAATGGGGAGTTCAAGGAAGAAGTCTACATGGAGAAACTAGAATGGTTTGATTTAGCATAAGGAAAAGACTTTGTATATAAGTTGAAAAAGGCATTATATGGGATGAAACAAGCTGCTAGAGCTTGGTACACAAGATTAAATCACTATCTACAACAACAAGGCTTCAAAAAGGGGGTGGCAAGAAATAATTTTTACATGACGATGAAAAAGGATAAATTACTAGGCACTCTTGTATATGTTGATGATCTGAATTTTGCTAGCAATGATGATGATATGAGCCATGAGTTTGCACAACATATGTCAGAAGAGTTTGAAATTTCAATGGTTGGTGATTTATCTTACTTCCTTTGACTACAAGTATCTCAAACCACATCAGGCATGTTCATATCTCAAGAAAAATATCTTAAAGACATGCTTAAAAGATATGGGATGGAAGAATGTGCACCTATGAGCACACCAATGAACACAGACTGCAAATTAAGAAAAGATGACGAATCCCCCTCAGTATATGCAACTCTTTACAGGTCAATAATTGGAGCTCTCCTATACTTAATTTCTACATGACCCAACATTATGCAAGCAATAGGAATGGTGGGAAGATTTCAATAAAATCCTAAGCAATCCCATTTGTTGGATGTGAAAAGAATTCTTAGATACTTGAAAGGAACTCCTAACTTTCATCTTTGGTATCCCAAAACCACAACTCTTATAGTTACATCTTACACCACCGTTTATTGAGCTGGAAACGTAGACGATCCAAAAAGTACCAGTAGAAATTATACTATTCATGCGAGATTGTCTAGTACCTTGGCTCAACAAAAAACAATCATCTATATCTCTTTCCACAGCTGAAGTCAAATATATAGCTGTTCTAGATTGTTGTACATGGATACTATGGATGAAGGAAGCTTTGAAGGATGTCAACATAGAAACTAAATAGCCAATTAACATCTATTGTGGCAACACTAGTGACATTAGTCTCTCAAAGAATACAGTCATGCACTCGAACACCAAACGTATTCCAATCAAATATCACTTTCTTCATGAACAGGTCAATGAACAAAACATCAAGTTGGAGTACATCAATAGAAAAGAACAAATTGCAGATATCTTTGCAAAGCCTCTTCCATGAGAAGAATTTAAACACCTTCGAAAAAAGATGGGGTTTTTTGCTCTTGCATCACATTATATAATAATCTTCACAAGAGTAGGATGGCATGTCAGGGGGAGCATCATGAAAAATAAATCAATTTGATAAGGTAAGTACTTTCCCACCCCATTTTCCATTGATATCAAATGGGGAGAGGATGTCTAGATATTTCCATCAATGACAAAGTGTTATGCTCTTGACCTGCGAGAAGATACCATAATACCAAATATGCGAAGAAATATACCCAGAACACAGAACAATAAGAAATAACAGCATGTATTTTATTATTCAGAAAGGAAAGCAATGTTCACTTGCCTCTTCAAGGGGGAAACCTCTAATAGATATGGGCTCAATTACAAAAAAAGACACGACGCTCCTCAAGGGGAGTCTCTAACCTTTATATAAGATTCATACATGAAATACCATGGGTCAGTACGATGGTTCTTATTAATACCATCTATCTAATACCATCGCCCATTTGCAACTAACTGTGGTCCCTTCTTTAAATGCGGGTCAACCACTTACAATTATTAATATTGGCTTTATTGACTCTTTAACTAACTATAACTATGACTCGACCTTATTACATAAATAAGGGCGTTAGGGTTGGACCCTAACATGCCCTCCCCCATAAAAATAGCCTTGTCCTCAAGGCTGAAGCTATGGAAACTGCTGAAGAATAGTGGTTGGTTCCCAGGTCACATATTTTGGAGAGGTGTCTTTCCACTTGACAAGGGCTAACTTGATCATTCAGCCGTGCGGCTTCCGTTCTCATGTGTTAGGTTGGAGCCAGATTGAACCTTCTTCATCCAATTTTGGTAGACTGGTTTGAATTATGTAATGGTTCCCAACCACTCTCTTGAGGCATGAGACATGGAAGACAGGATGGATTTTTGCAGTGGGTGGCAAGGCTAGCTTGTAGTCTACTTCGTCGATGCGCTAAAGTATTTGTTATGGTCCATAGAATTTTGGAGATAATATGTGACAACCCTTGTCTTTGAGTGATGTTTTCTTATATGCTTGTAGCCTCAAGAATACATGATCCCCTTCTTGAAATTCATGCTATGAACGATGTTGGTCCGCTTGTTGCTTCATGCGATTTTGAGCTTGATGGAGATTCTCTTTGAGGTGGCCAGCATGGTTGCACGGTTCTGTAGGAGTTGATCCACTGCTTGTACCTTCGAGCAACCCTGGATATAAGAAGTAGGCAAAGGAGGGAGTTGACTATAAAATACTTCATATGGAGTCATTTTGGTGGTGGCATGGTAGTTAGTATTGTACCACCTTTTGGCTAGAGGTAACCACTGTACCCATAGATGTTGTTTTTCTGAAGTGAAACACCTGAGGTAGGTCTCTAGACATTTGTTGACTGCTTCAGTTTGACCCTTCGTTTGGGTATTATAGGAAGTACTGAGTTGTAGTTGGGTACCTTGTAGCCTAAAGAGTTCCTGCCAAAAGTTACTGGTGAAGATCGGGCCATGATCAGACACAATGGAAGTGAGCATGCCATGCAATTTGAAGATCTGGTCCATGAACGAATGAGCCACCAAAGCTAGGGTAAAAGGGTGGGGTAGGGCACAAAAATGAGCATACTTAGAATTTTTGTCCACAACCACCATGATGATTGACTTGTTGCTTGACTTTGGAAGACCCGTAATGAAATCCAAAGAAACCTCTGTCCAAATTGTGGCAGGGCTGGTCAATGGCTTTAATGTGCCTGGGGATTTGACTGTTTCTCCTTTTTGGCGTTGACACACATCACACTCAGGTACAAAAGTAATAATGTCATTTTTCATGCCTATCCAAAAGAATGAACAACGAATGTGAGCATAAGTCTTCTGAAACCCTGAATGGCTTGTAGTGGGAGATGAGTGCAACTTTGCCAAAATGCGACTTTTGAGGGTGGATGTTGGTGATGTCACTACTTTGTCCATGTAGCAAAGAATCTCACCCTGCCAAGAGTAGCCCGCTATGGAATTTGGATCCACCTGCAATTTATTAATGAGTTGGGAGAGCAAAGGATGTGAAAAGCATTCCTTGCGAGCCTCTTCAATCCACTCTGGAATGGGAACAGAGATTGCTAACAGGGTTCTTTCCTCCTCAAATTGGTGTGACAAAGCATCTGCTATGACATTTTCGTGCCCTTTCTTGTAAATTATCTCATAATCATATCCCAATATTTTGGCTAGCCATTTATTTTGTTGTGGCAAGGATAGGCATTGCTCCAAAAAATATTTAAGGTTTTGATGGTCTGTGCGGATTTTGAAATTTCGCCCCAATAAGTATGGTCACCAGGTATCCATTGCATGTAAGATGGTCATCATCTCCTTCTCATAGGTAGATTGTCCCAGATTTGTCCCACTTAGTTGTTGGCTAGTGAAGACCAAGGGTGGACCTTCCTGCATTAAGATAGCCCCAATACCCTTACCTGTAGCATCACATTCAATCACAAAAGATTTGGTGAAGTCGGGTAGTGCCAATATAGGAGTGGAACACATGGCTTGTTTGAGAGCTATAAATCCTGTTGAGCTTCATCATTCCAGAGGAATGAATTTTTCTTGAGAAGGTGAGTGGGGGTTCTAGCAATGCGACCATAATTGCGAACAAATTTGCGATAGTAGCTGGTGAGACCCAAAAATCCTCTAAAGCTCTTCAAGGTCTTTGGTTGAGGCCAATCCCGCATTTCCTGGATCTTTTTGGGATCCACCCTGACACCTACACGCCCCAAAATTTGGCCCAAATACTCAACTACTTCCATACCAAAAGAGAACTTGGACAATTTGACAAATAATTTATACTTCCAGAGCAGTTGCAAGAGCAGATCTACATGCTAAAATGTTTTTCCCAGGTGAGGCTGTAGATGAGGATGTCATCAAAGAAAACAAGGACAAATTTTCTAAGATATGGTTTGAGCAAGTGATTCATGAGGCTCTGAAAAGTGGATGGGGCATTACAGAGATCAAATGGCATGACCAGGAATTCATAATGGCCTTCATGAGTTTAGAAAGGAGTGTTTGGAATGTCTACTTCTTTCATGCAAATTTGGTGATAGCCAGAGCAAAGGTTGAGCTTAGTAAGGAATTGAGCCCCATTTAGTTCATCCAGCAAATCATCAACAACTAGGATGGGAAATTTATCTTTGACTGTTAGCTTGTTGAGGGCCCTGAAGTCTAGAAACATACGCCATTCCCCATCTTTTTTGAGCACCATGACCATAAACGATGAATAAGGACTAATGTTAGGACGAATGACACTGGCTTCCAGGAGTTCCTTGATGATTTTTTCAATTTCATTCTTTTGGGCGAAAGGACATCTATATGGGTGCACATTTGGTGGTTGTGCCCCTAGGACCAAAGTAATGCTATGATCATGTTCCCCTCTCAAGGGTGGAAGCTCATGAGGTTTGTCAAAGACCTACAGATGGTTGTTTAAGACCTTTTGCATCTGAGGATGAATATGAAGGGAAGTGGGTTCGAAGGCCTGGATGGCATTAAATTGGGCTATAACTCCATGGTGGCCCTTTTTTAACAATTTTTCCATCCTATGCGAGCTGATGATAAAAGGAGCACCTGCCCGGAGTCCGCGGAGGGTACGTGTGTAGTTATTCTGCTTAAAGCTCATATATAACTCCTGGAAATCCATTTTAATTGGGCCGAGGGTGAGGAGCCATTCAACACCCAAGAAAATGTTGTAGCCACCCATGTTGATGGCAAACATGTGGGCCTTTAGGTGATAATCCCCCATTTGAAGTTTGACATTTTCACAGCGACCTTCACATTTCATTTCCCCCCATCAACAATCTGGACCTGGAAATTAAAGACTACTCTGACAAAACAATGCACTGCTTTAGTGACTCTTTGATGGATAAAGTTATGCATACTGCCACTATCAATCAAGACTACTATAGGGTGATTCTTAATAAAACCTCTGATTTTGAGAGTTTGGGGAGAAGAAATTCATGCCAAAGCATGAAGTGAGATAACTGGTTCTTCAGGTGTAGTTGGGAGCTCATTGTCCGGCTAGTTGTCCTCATCTTCCTTCTCTGGTCCCTCAAATGGTGGGGCTTCCTCAGATGAACTGTGATCCATAGCATCAATTTGAAAGAATTTGGGTTCGTTGCATTTATGCCCCAGGGAGTATTTCTCATCACAGTAGTAACACAATCCTTGCTTTCTTCTTTCCGCCATTTCTCCTGGTGACACCTTTTGAACTTTAAGTTTTTGGGTAGTGCTCGGAGCTTGGGTGGGGTGTCCCTTGGCTATGAAATTTGGACGAGTCAACTGGGCCGCTAACACGCGTTCTACTTCACGAGCTATCTTGCAAGCTACTAGCCATGAGACTGGGTGTTTTAGTGAGACGTGGGCTTGTATGGTGTCTTTGAGACCACTGACAAAAAATTTGAAGTAGAATTCATCTGCTAGACCTCCTATGTGGAAGGCTAATGCTTGAAAGGCTTTAATATATTCTTGCACTGTGCCTGTCTGTTGGAGCTTAGTAAGATGGCCCAAAAAGTTAGATTCATCGTCAAAGTGATTAGAAAGGGGTTTTGAGAATATCTTCCAAGTCATTGGCATTGCATAACAGCATTTATGCCACTTCCACCATTGCCATCTTTCTTGGTCCAAGTACAGGCTTCCCACACTTAGCTTAGTCGCATCATCTTTGATGTGATTCAATGTGAAATATTCCTCCATTTGTTCTAGCAATATGGCCGGATGAGAGCCATAAAATTTATACATGTCTAGCTTGGGTGGTTGACGCTGGGATTGTTGGTGGTTTCCATAGAAGTGAAGAGAAGGGCTAGACTCGCCCTCAAGGTTTTCATTAAAATCATATGCCTCCGATTATTCCCCCGACTTGCCCTTTGTGATTATGTTATTTAAGGTCTAGATCTACTTCATTAATGCCTCCAACTTTTGTTCAAGGGTGTCTATCTTCTCATTGGCCATTGCTTGAGTTCTGGTTGGTACCATGCACAGATCTGGTGCACTTGTTGTTACTATGAAAAATATTTGGGAACCCAAACTGCTGGATCTGAATGGCGGATCTGATAGATCTGATTGGTGGAGTTGATAGATCTAAATGGCAGAATTGATTGTTGTTGTTGCAATAGAATCCAATCTGCTAGATCTGATCTAGCAAAGATGATGCATGATCTAGAGAGAGACAAGGGAACTATGGTCTCAAGGAGTGTCAGGTGCTATAGATCACAATATACATAAGGGTCCGACAGTAGTACTCAGCCCAATATTTCAGGGCACTAACCAAGGAGGATAAACCGTACCCTTAGCCATACAACCCGACTACCCTATCATACACGCGAGTAATCTCCCTGAGTGTTGTTCTCGGTGTATTGTAGCAGCAAGATGGCCGACGGTTTATCTATGGCGAGGTTTCAAGAGAGTCTAGGGGGCTTCCGATATACCCAAAGGGTACTTGGAAGACAGTCTGTGCGCAGTTTTGTCTAATTCACTACTACTTGAAGGGGTACCCACAGGGGTTACAAGGGAGTCTAACAAGCATGACCACCTCTTGTATTTCCTGTGTGCATGCCTCCCCAAATCCATAGGTTTATGTGCTCAACGACAAATCCCATGGTTTAAAGACGCTGGAACATGTCTCTAGCAAAAAAATATTCTGCTAAAAATGGAGATCCCACCGGCCCTGGAAAGTGCTCTGGTACCACTTATTATGCTATTGACCTATGAGAAGATACCAGAATACCAAATATGCGAAGAAATATACCGAAAACATACAACAATAAGAAATAACGACATGTATTATTTTATTCAGAAAGGAAAGCAATGTTCACTTGCCTCTTTGAGGAGGAAAACCTCCAATAGAACTGGGCTCAATTACAAAATAAGACACGACGCTCCTCAAGGGGAGTCTCTATCCTTTATATAGGATTCATACATGCAATACCATGGGTCAGTACCATGGTTCTTATTAATACCATCTATCTAATACCATGGCCCATTTTCAACTAACTGTCATCCCTTCTTTAAATGCAGGTCAACCACTTACAATTATTAATATGGGCTTTATTGACTCTTTAACTAACTATAACTATGATTCGACCTTATTACATAAATAACAGGGTTAGGGTTGGACCCTAACACACAGGGGGAGGCTGTTGTTCAATAATTGTCATTAATGAAATATAACTCTCTTGATGGACATTGATTTTATGACATACAATGTCATGTTTGGAAGTCACCAAGGATGATGCATGGTTGATGACATGAATGCCACCATGATCATATGGAAAACTTGGAGTCATTATGGTGAAACACTATGATGAGGACTGTCTGCACAAAAATTTATGCATAGTCAAAAAAACAATTAAATATAGATGCCTTGAAGGCAACCTCTTGAAATGAACTCTAGACCATCTAAAAGAGGATTGTTTCCCCTTTCCAACGAACCCTCACACACCTCCGAACTCTTGGTAGTTAGAGAGAAATAAAATTTTTAAGTTGGAAAATATATATTTAATTATCTAGGCAGCCTACACTTCACACTCATGTCGGCCTATTCTTAAAGACGTGTCTCCTCACCTCTACGAAAACCAATATAAATAAAATTTCAAATCTCATTCCTTTAGCATCCTTTGATCAACCAATACACAGAAAAGGAGTCATAGTTCACAACTCGTGAACACAAAAGGAGGCAGCATTAGGAAGTGTAGCGGTGGATCTTTGGTTTGGGTTTTAAATATTACTGACAGAATGGAAAGACAACTTTGATCACCTTTAAGCATATAAACACAAAGTCTTGGACTATGTATTATCTCATACACCTTGACCTTCATGCCTTTGAACTATGCTGGCTTAGATTATGCAACGTCTCAATTGCTCGGATTGTGATTATAGTAGCTCAGACAATGGTGACTCGAATCTTTTGTTTTAGCCTATCATACCTCAAACTATGCATAATAACTTGGAATGAATACCTCATTATGGGACTTTTCTTTTCAACCTCATTACAGCACTGCACCTCAACCTCATTGTAAAACTATTCTCTTTCTCGGTGTCATTGCAGGACTACACCTCGGCCTCATTACATGACTATTACAGATAGTTACCATGAAATTTATAGTTACAGTTACAATTACTGCACCTCAAGCTTTATTTCAGACAATTATAGTGACAAGGTCGAATCTAAGGCATTATAACGCGACTCTAAACTACAAGCCTTCTTTTATACCCTCGGACTATAATTCTTGTACACTTGGATTGTGTCTACAACTCTAGATCATATAGCCTTTTCTACACTATTGGTGGTCATGTACTACTAATAGAAGCTCAAACTATGGTAAGACAGTGGCTCAGATAGACTGAGTGATAGTGGCTTGGAGCTTGTAGCTAGTTTATGGTATCATTAACTGAATTTACAACAACGATGAAGTCCAGTGGAGGACAAGGTACAATCAAGAGTAAGTGAATTCAATTTCAAGTATTTATGGAATAGTGAATAATTTTATGAAAGACATCCAAGTAATTACATCACACATTCTCTATTAAGAAAACAATTAGGATTGGTGTCCTAGGGGTTGGAGCCCCTCAACATAAGATCGGAGCCTTGAGAAGAATAGGGTCGAAGCCCTAGAGGCCGAAGCCTCATTAAAAAGTCCAATTGGGTGTGTGGCTATAGGTTGGTGCCTAGAGCTTTGAAGGGTTGGTGCCCTCAACTGTTATTATACTCACTTATTTGAAGAAGAGGATTAAAGTCCTCTCTTAATAAAGTTATTATTTATTTCATTTTTTATTATAATTGTGAAGAATCTATCTGGTAAAAATAATAATTGAAAATAAACATTGATTCACCCCCTTCTCAGTATTTCCAACACATAGCACTATCACTTAGTTAAAAACAATAAATTTGAGTTAATGAGTTGAATTTAAGTTTACTTGAATTGATTCCTAAAAAATGGGAGTCTAGCTCAGTTAATTTGAGTTAGGCACATAGAGTTTTGTTGTGTGTAGTGGGTTCTTAAATTTTAGGATCCTAGGTTGAGTTAATTTCAGTTGTAAAAATTTTATTCAGTTAAATTGAGTTATGGTCAGTTAAAGTCTCTCCAACTGTTGAAGGAACTATTGGGAGGTATAGTAGTGGGGTGTGTACATAATGGTCAACCAGTTAACTAATTAATGAACCTAAATTAACTCATGCATGCACAAAATTCAAGTTACCCAGTTGAGATTGGAGTTCAAGGGAAGGGCATTATCAGTTGTACAATATTCTAAATTGTACATCTCATGCATGCAGTTGGAGGATTGACCTAAAGGAATTACACAATCCAGATGAGGTAATTTCCTATTTAATAAGGTTAATTCCAAAGGAAACAATGCAAGGAAATAAGAGCTTGGACGCTTGAAAATTTGTCTAAGTGTTGGCCAAGGTTAGTCAGACAGGAAGAGGATAGAAGATACAAGTACAGTTTGAGCTCAAGGTTGAGCAGAGCATATTGTATTCATCCATATCCTTTGATTAATGCAATACATATAGTAAGAGGTTTTGAGGAGTTGCTTTCCCCTAGATAAATCTATGTGCATGTGCGTTGAATCTTGATGCATGCTATTGATTCACGTTCTTGATCGTGAATTTACTTTCGCAGATTGGTAGAGTAGATTCTTATGTTTTGATTTAGCAAAGTTCATGAGCAGATTAAATCTACAATGAAATTTCTACACAACTATAGAAATATTTAAAATAACTACAAATAAATAAGAAATGTTTAGGGTTTTAGTATTGAGGGCTAGGGGGGCGTTGGGTGAGATACACCAAGGTGCACCAATCGATGATCAACAGACAAGCCCTAAAGGATGGGGGACCAAGCCTATTTAAGCTCAATCAAGTTTTTGAACCAGGTTATCTATTTAAATTTGAGCATTCAAATTTTATTTAATTGAAAACGCAACCTAAGTTGAAGGCAAATCCTCCTATAACCATTAACTAGGTTATACTCTTTGAAGGCCCCATACAAAATCTTAAGTGATTTTTTATATCTCTTTAGATCCCATACTGTCTGAAGTGGTATCAAATTAATGATTTATTGGAACTATGTATTTAATTTTACATGTGTATATTTTGGTTTAATGACATAATTTAGTGCTATATTTAAGTATTATTATTTTATAGTGTACACTGGGTATGTAACAAAAATGTTTGTCCATTTTCACTTAAGAACTAGTCAGTGAAATAATATGTTGTTATGTTAGGTAAAAATTTTATAACACAATAAATGAGTATGGAATATTATATTTTGTGATTTGTATATGATAGAAAATGAAGCATCTATATATGTTGAGGTGATTTGTATATACACTTCTGAAAGGTTAGAGCAAAATCATTAATAGATTAAAAAAATAAAAAAATAAAATAATAGAGTAATACTTGTTCTTGTAAAGCCACATGGTATAAAAGTCACTTACATATAGAAACTATTTACAAAACATATAAATATATATTCACGTATTTTAATATGAAAGTATTTAATTGATAATTAAAATTAAACTTGTGTTTATATGCTGGTCATCAAGGCTTTAGAGATAATCCTATTGCCATTATTATCATTCTCAAAACATAAGAAACTGGGAATTCAACCATCATTAGCTACCTTAGTATCCTTAGGTATTGTCTTCTCCTTTGACATAGTAAATGTGAGATTGAAAAACATGTCATTTCGAAGCTCTGGAGGATTATGTGGCTAGCTATAGCGAGTCTTTTTCCTTCTTTCAATATCTTGAGCAACACAATGCATTGGCCTTCCATCAAAGCATTGGGTTTGCTTATACTATGCAGAAAAAGAAAGAGTAAATAGGAAGCTCACTACTCATAGAATAGGGAGAGCCCCTTTGGCAATACTCCACTAGTTGGTGTAGTTGTGCCACGTCCAGCTCCACCTTCTACACCTAGAGCGCAATCTACATATAGAGGTTCATACAAATTAGGGGTTTGAAAATCCACTAGAACAACTAAATGGGTTGATTTTGATTAAATTTAGAGCCATTTCTTTTCTTCCAAATTAGAAATAACACTCAATTCTAATAAGCTCACAAGTTTCTTGAAAGTCAATTGTCCAACTCTATTTTTCACTGAAAAGAACATCCTTTCATAAGAAAGTAATGGACAACTTGAAAGCCTAAGGCATATACAATATGTCACCAAAAGGGTAGGTTTCTGTGAGATTGAAGCAAGTAACTAATCACAAAATTTGTAGGCACAATTATAGACAAACTCAATATACCTACAAAAAGACCCATGAGGTGTAGACCACTTGGTTTTCATGGGTTTAGTCTGTGCGAGGTCATAGGTTTAAACCTCGTGGGGAGGGTTGAGGATGGAAAACACTTTGGTGAATTAAACTTCCCAAGGGGTCTCGAGACTTGACTGAATGACATACAAACTTGAGAATAAGCATCCCATTATGGGTGGTTCTATATTCTTCCATCCAATAAAATAATGAGCCCCAACCTAAAGATAACTTAAAAAAAAAAACATAACTATAAAAAGAGAAAAAATGTTTTAGTTTCTATTTCAAAATAAATCTTTAATTAAATTATAATAAAATGGATAAATTCAATGATAATAATCCAAGCTCCCATAACTAAGATATAAAATATTATTTATTTAAAACCTATAACAAAAGTTGGAGGAAGGGCTATTTATAACCATTGCCGAAAGCTTAACTTTTAAAAGATTCGTCCTATTTCTCTTTATTGTGTTGGTAATGTGAAAAAATGTAGGTGAACACTTTCTTTCTATAATAATTATTTAATAAAAATATATGCTATTAAACAAAGTAAAGAAATGAATGTAGAAGAGGGTTTTATTGAATTTTATATAATAGAAAACTATGTATTCACATATACATTGATAAGAGATGATGACATATATACATGTACATACTTGCCAACGTAAAAACACATATTGCAAAAACAGTGACCATAAAATCAGAATTAATACATAGGCTAACCATCCACTTGGATACCCTTAGCAGTGGGACAAATAGCTAAAGGGAAATTCTCCCTCTTGTTTCCCACCAATTTATGGATATGTTTTCCATACCCAATGCAAAGTATAGCAATATAGCCATAAAGGCCACACCAACATCCAGACCTACAGAGAACACATAATTGTAACTTTATAAAGATAAAATAGTTGAAAATGGTGCCAACGGTGATCCAACATGTGTGGTTGATTGCACTAGCTAGAGGCATTGCGATTGTAGATCCCATTAGAACTGGCATGTTGATTAGAGGAATCCACTTGACATTTGGAAAGGCCTTGTGCGCCAACCACACTATAACTCGAGTAGCTTCTCCACCCAAGAAAAACCAATTTACCTTTGGATACACTACAAGCTTGCCAAATATCCTTTCAGGGCCAGCCAAACCCCATATGGCTGATGCATCGTAGAACACATGATCCTTGAGACATGTCCATGGGCTACTTGGAGGCTCCAACATCCACCATGCAACTCCAAGGTTCACTGTTCCAGCCACTAATGTGCTTATAAACTACATTGCATCCACAAGAGATCAGTAAACAGAACATAACAAATGTGGCGGGCATTGTGATTGTAGATCCCATTAGAACTGGCATGTTGATTAGAGGAATCCACTTGACATTTGGAAAGGCCTTGTGCGCCAACCACACTATAACTCGAGTAGCTTCTCCACCCAAGAAAAACCAATTTACCTTTGGATACACTACAAGCTTGTCAAATATCCTTTCAGGGCCAGCCAAACCCCATATGGCTGATGCATCGTAGAACACATGATCCTTGAGACATGTCCATGGGCTACTTGGAGGCTCCAACATCCACCATGCAACTCCAAGGTTCATTGTTCCAACCACTAATGTGCTTATAAACTACATTGCATCCACAAGAGATCAGTAAACAGAACATAACAAATGTGGCGAGCCACTAACTTGATCTTCTACAAATAAAGTAAATATGGAAAATTCATTCTAATTTTATAAAAAATGGAATAGCTTGTTCTAAAGAACAAGAATTCTAATGTGTATCTGTAATATAATGTGTTTATCTATAATATGTTTGGAAAGTTTCATAATGGTAAATAAATTTGGAGCTAGACAGAAGCATGACAATTTGGCAATAGGCTTCCCAGGGAGGATATATCCCATTATGTATTCGGTGATAACGTTCAAGCCTGGTTATTTTGCCAAAACCAAATAAGAAGATAAAGTATACAAAACAACCAATAAAATTTCATCTCAAGCAAACTGAAAATCCATGTGCTTACCTATGGGAAGAGTGAAAGATGAAGTAGATGAAGTGATAGCATAGCTAAAAAGTAGTTGTACCACTTCTTGGTAATTTTTTTAAACTTTATAAAGTTCAAAAATATTTATTATTTACTTAATAATTACTGATAATTAAAAGAAAATTCTAGAAATTCTATTATCAAACAGACATGTATTTCAAGGTAATTAATAAATTTATATGATATGATTAAGTTCCAAATCGTTAAAATGCAAATAAGATATTTTACAAACTATCTCTATATTAGAATTACCATTTTGAGAGCCATGAATAAGTTTACATGGTGCTACTGGCTTCCAAATCATTATAATGCAAAAGGTATTTTACAAACTATATCTATGTTACAATTACCATTTAACTATGTTGATATGTATGTTTATTTTGGAATAGGATTTCCAAATTATTAATTGGGTAGTAGGGATTTAAGCTTGATAAAATATTTTAGAATATATTTATTAATAACGAAGATCAAAAATAAATGTTAATCTCAAACATAGTTATCTCTTTTATTTTCTTTAATTAAATTGATTAATGAAAAGAAAAAGAAAAACATATAAATCTATCATATGAACATGGATTATGGTTTACTTAGACATGTGATATTAGTAAGTTATTGTATTGTACAAATACCTATTTAAAAGTTTTAAAAATGTTGTTACATGTTTAGTTTATTTTATTTTATTATTAATTAAATAAATGTATATATGTGCTTAAACTCTATATATATATCTATATATGTCTGTCTGTCTGTGATTGTTCTCGCCTTAATAGAAAATAAAATAATTATTAATAGAGTGTTTAATTAATCTTGATATAATATTATAATTTTATAAAATCAAATCATTTAAAAAAAAATTATATATAAATATAAAAAAAATTATTTTTTATATAAATATAAAGAAAATATGAAATTATATATATATATATATATATATATTATATATAATTATATATATATAGTAAATATATATATAATATATTAAAAAATGGTTGATAAATACCACATATACAACGATCTATAAAATAAAATATTTTTATATAATATAAAATAAAAAATATTAAATAATATATAAATTAGTAAAATTATAAAATAAATGGTTGGTGAATACAAATACAACAATAATTTATGATAAAAAACACGTATTTTGTAATCCTTACTTAAATTTTTAAAAATAATAGAAATTAATTTAAATTATAACTCGTTTTTTTAATTATTATTGTTGTTGGCTTAGTCCAAAATGACATTTTTCATGATATTTTAATTGAAATGGGAGAGATACATTTTTAAAAACTTGAGTTTAGATTGTTTAATTTAAATTGTTTCATTTGCATAATTAGAGTCCCTTGGGTTTTCTTAATGCATTGAAATCTATTTATGCATTCTAAAATGTATATTAAACAACAAAAAATCTTGAAATTGTATTGTTGGATTTTGGTGAATTCTAGTGAAAAAAACTATATCGTCTATAAATTAGACTACACAATTGTTATTAATTATAACAAGAATTAATATATGAGGTTAACATATATATTTTTAAAAATGTAACAACTACACAATTGTTATTAATTATAACAAATTAATATATGTTTTTAACATATATTTAAGAAAACATCTAGCAATATTCTTAACGATGAAGTTTCACTCCTATTTTACCATAGATATTCTTAATTTCTAGGTAGTTTTTCTTACAATACCATGGCTCACCAATACCACATGCACTTTACCATGGATATTCTTAAAGTAGCTTTTCTTACAATACCACGGATCATCAGTACCACATGCACTTTACCATGAATATTCTTAACTTCTAAGTAGATTTTTTTACAATGCCCAATATGACAAGTGTTGATATGTTATTTTATTCAATTAACTAATTTGGAGAAAAAAATAGAGATAAATCTTAAGCTTTGATTTGTGAATATACAACTACGAATATTTTGGCATATTCCATGGAAGTTAAATATCTACCATCCACCTAATAATTAGTGATAATCAAATTAAAATTCTAGAAATTCTATTATCAAATAGACATATCTACTAGCGTAATTAATAAATTTACATGGTATGATTGACTTCCAAATCATTAAAATGCAAATAAGATCTTTTATAAACTATCTATTTGTTAGAATTACAATTTTGAGGGTAATGAATAAGTTTGCATGGTGTTATTGACTTCCAAATCATTACAATGCAAAACAGATATTTTACAAACTATCTCTATGTTATAATGACCGTTTAACTATGTTATGTATGTTTATTTTGGAATAAGGTTTCCAAATTATTAATTGGGTAATAGAGATTTAAGCTCCACAAAATATTTTAGAATAAATTTAGTAATAGCAAGGATCAAAAATAGATATTTATCTCAAAAGTAGTTATGTCTTTTATTTTCTTTAAATAAATTTATTAATTAAAAAGAAAAATGCTCATATAAATGTGTCATATAAACATGAGTTATGGTTTACTTGGCATATGGTATTAGTAAGTTATTGTATTGTACCAATGCCTATTTAAAAGTTAAGAATCTCCATAGTAAAATGAAAGTGAAAGTGAATCTTCATCGTTAAAAATGTTGTTACATATTTATTTAATTTAATTAATTAATTAAATGTATATATGCTTAACTCTATA
>APFE030347996.1:160901-210660 GCA_000404065.3 Pinus taeda
AATCAACTCAATTACGCTCTCTGGGATTATGGCTTCAATTCTTTTACAAGTGCTACACTTAACTCCAATGTTTTATATAGGAACATTGGGCTTAGAACACCATCTTGCCCTTGGTTCTTGAAGCTCTTTGGCTTTCCAACTCTGGCTCTTGGCTGTGGCTCTGGCTCTTGCTCTGGCTATGGCTCTGACTCTAGCTCTAGCTCTATGGATCTGGCTCTGGTTCTAGCTCTCATCTCTCACTTCTAGCGCTTGATTTGGCTCTTGGATCTGGCTTTTCTAAGCGCTTTCTCTTGCCCTTTTCATGCCTCTGTGAATCACTCGACCTCCAAGCAACTCCAACAACAATATATGCTGCTATCAATTGAGCTCTCTAGCTTTTAACTTGACCTCTGAGTGACTCCCCAAACTCTCTGCACATTCAACGTCGTCTCATTGTTCGCTCTTTTTATGCCTAATATAGTGAGCTCTTTCTTTGGCTTCTTCTTCCAGGTCTGCTTACTGCTTCCTAGGCTACTCTCTTTTTTCTCTTCATCTGTTCATGGCTTAATGCCAATCTATCTCATGAATGTTCGCTTCCTCTCCCGGCTCTTCGGATCTCCTGCCTCTGTCCGTTGGAATCCCTTCTTTTGGTGATTACAGTCACTACATCACACCTCATAGGGACATGGCCGCCTGTTCCATAATGGATAGGTATCAAGTTCACCGAAAACACTTGATCATTTGAAAAGACCATTATTTCTGTTTACTCCAAGAATGCCGGCGAAACACGAATCTCAACCAACTCATCGTCCATGTTAGACATCAAATATTTATGTGTCGTAGCTTATTTTCTCACTTAGGTCCATTCCCCCGTCAAGTACAATCTCTGCCATTAGATCTGGGGCCTCTAGATCCTACGGTTATTGCTCTTATCGTGTGGATGACTTGCTCGGACGTTAGCCGCGATGAGAGCAGTTTCCTCTCTCATCTGTCGGACATGCGTCGTTCGCTGTATGGCATCACTAGATCTTCTGAAAAACCCGCTTACTGCCCTAAACGTCTTCGATATATCGCCGATTTTGGAGTGCAGGACCCGCCTCTGGTTTTAGCACTTTTCCCACGGTTTCATGGCTTTCCTTGTGACCGAGCGCTCGAGGCTATTCCATTTCGAGGGTTTTGCCCAGCGATGCACAATTAGTGCTTTGCGCTAACCGTGAATCAGAAACGGCCTCTTTTTTCTGATCTGAGCCTCCTAACTGCCATTTTTGTGCCATGCACAGTCCCCATGGGCCAACGGTCAATGCACTTTGACCGAAGCTCCTCGTTGCTCTGTGTTGGCTACAAATTGTCACTGTTCAGAGGTTATTTCTAATAGGCTTCGACATCCATAAGGCTTTAAAATTTGGTATGATTTTTTATAGAGTTCGGGTAGCTTTAAGAGAGTTTAAGGATGCAAATTCGGATCAGAAAAGGAGTTGTAGTTCACAACACGTGAACACAAAAGGAGGCAGCATTAGGAACGCCAGTGGGGGATCTTTAGTTTGGGTCTTAAATATTATTTACAGCATGGAAAACCAAATTTGATCACCTTTAACCATCTAAACACAGAGTCTCGAACTATGTATTATCTCATACACCTCAGCCTTCATACCTTTGAATTGTGGTGGCTTGGATTCTGCAACATCTCATTTTCTCGAACTGTGATTATAGTAGCTTAGACTGTGGTGACTCAAATCTCTTGTTGTAGCCTATCATACCTCAAACTATGCATAATACCTTGGACTGAATACCTCATTACATGACTATTCTTTTTTACTTCATTGCATGACTGCACCGCGGCCCCATTGCATAATTGTTCTCTTTCTCGGTCTCACTGTAGGACTGCACTTCGGCCTCATTGTAGGATTATTATAGATAGTTACAGTGACCGTTACAGTTACAGTTACTGCACCTCGGTCTTTATTAAGGACAGTTACAATCACGAGGCTGAATCTAAGGCACTATACCTTGGCTCTAAACTACAAGCCTTCTTCTATACCCTTCGACTATGATTCTTGTACACTCAGACTGTGTCTACAACTCTAGATCAGGAAAACTTTTCTACACGTACTGGTGGTCATCTACTACTAACAAAGCTCGAATTGTGGTAAGACAATGGCTTGGAGAGACTGAAGGACAGTGGCTTGGAGCTTGTATGTGGGCTATCGTGTTATTAATTGAATTTGCGACAATAATGAAGTCCAGTGGAGGATGTGGTATAGTGAAGAGTAAGTGAAGTCAGTTTCAAGTATTTATGGAATAGTGAAGAATTTTATCAAAGACATCCAAGTAAGTACATCACACATTCTCTATTAAAAAAGAAATTAGGATTGGTGTCCTGGGGGTTGGAGCCCCTAAACACAATCTTGAAGACTTGAGAAGAATAGGGTCGAAGCCCTAGACGTCGGAGCCTCATTAAAAAGTCCAAGTTGGTATGTGGTTATAGGTTGGTGCCTGGAACTTTGAGGGGTTAGTTCCCTCAACTATTATTGTACTCAATTATTTGAAAAAGAGGATTAAAGTCCTCTCTTAATAAAGTTATTATTTATTTCATTTTTTATTATAATTATGAAGAATCTAAGTGGTAAAATGAACAATTGAAAAGAAATATTGATTCACCCCCCTCTTAGTATTTCCAACATTTGGAATTAGAGCCAGATTCTTCATCACCAGCATAATAGCTAGAAGAAGGATTCACAATCACAATGAAGAATCAGGAAATGACCAGAAAGATTCCCTAGTTTGATGGTACAAACTTTGGTTTTTGGAAGAAGAGGATGTCCTACTATTTAATGTCTCTTCAACCTGAAGTATGGCAATCTGGTTTGGATGGGTACAAAGCTCTTCCCACTCTTTTTACTAATCAAGATGGAAGGAAATCTTACATTGCAAATTCCAAATCTTTAAATTCCATAACTAGTGGAATTACTGGCTCTGAATTCAAAAAAGTCATGGGTTGTGATTTTGCAAAACAAATGTGGAACAAACTCATTGCTTTATACCATGGGGACTCCAAATTTAAGAAGGAAAAGCTCCAAACTCATAGAAGACAATTTGAGTGTCTTAAAATGGATGATGAAGAAGACATTGTGATATTCTTTCTCCAAGCAGCTGAAGTCGTCAACTCACTTAAAAGCTTAGAAGAAACTATTGAAGAAAGCACAATGTTTCAAAAGGTATTCAGATCTCTTCCAAATAGATTTGAGTCCAAGGTAATTTCCATAGAAGAAATGAATGATTTGGGTACTTTAAAAATGGATGACCTTCATGGAATTCTCATTGCTTATGAAATGAGAAAAGTGATCCCAAATTCCAAGGAAGCAACATTGAAAGCTTCAAAATAAAAAAAGAAGGGGAAGAATTGGAATACTACCAGTAACGACTCTGATACTAAATCTGAACTTGCACAATTTGTACAAAAGCTAAGAAAAGGGACAAAGCGAAAAGGAAAGTATCCTCTCATTTGTTTTAAATGTGGAAGGATGGGTCACTATGCTGCAAAATGTCCTCATAA
Source organism: Pinus taeda (assembly GCA_000404065.3). Taxonomy (NCBI): domain Eukaryota; kingdom Viridiplantae; phylum Streptophyta; class Pinopsida; order Pinales; family Pinaceae; genus Pinus; species Pinus taeda. Next base: position 164,434 of record APFE030347996.1, read on the forward strand.
ATATGACAGTGATGATGAGGAGGAATATAAAAAGGGGATGTTCAAAAAGAAAGATTTTAACAAGAAGAACTTCTTCTCCAAACAAGACAATCTTGATGAAGATGAATTCGTGATCACGAAGAAGAAATCAGCTAAAGGTATCACTTTTCACAGAAGAAATGATGATAAGTCAGATGAGGAAAATGACTATGCTGGAAGCAAAGAAGTGTTATTCATGGAATTTACAAATGACAATGACTCTAAACAAGAAGGTGAAGGAAATGTGGATGAGTTACTAATGTGTGCCTTTAAAGAAAATGAGAAATTATGAAAGAATATTATTTCTCTCAAAGTAGAAAAGGAGGAAGCAAAAACAAGGGAAGATTTCTTGAACAATAAAATAAAAGAGAAAGAAGATATTTGCGAAAATGTGAAACTAAAATTGTTTCGCTAAGAAAAGAATTGGATCAAGTTAAAAGGAGTTGGCAAAGCTCTCAAACACTTGATAACATCCTTAATGCTCAAAGACCTCAATATGAAAAATTTGGGATTAGCTTCAAAGGAGAATCATCAAGTACAAAGGAGAATGTGAATAAGATAATCCAAAGAAGTTATGCAAACATTCTTTCTAGTCATCCAAAAGAAAAGAAGTCATCTCACCAAGAAAAAACGTTCACCTTAATCAACCCAAGGAATGAAGGAAGGACAACTCCAAGGAAGAATTCTACCTCAAGTCAAGGTTATTATAACAGGTACCAAACAATCTTTCCTGGTTATTGTTTTTATTGTAAAAATTTTGGTCATCAAGCCAAGCATTGCAAGGCTCGTAAAGACAATGCTTCAACAAATAAGAATCAACAAAGGAAGCCACTTGGCTCAAAGAATAAGGACAAATTAAGACTTACAACTCTTCTGATTCTTTGGCTAAGTATGATCCAAGTTGCTCATTATGTAATGATTACGGTCATGATGAACAAAATTGTCCATTCAAAAAGGAATATCTACAAAAGGATGAACCCACTCTTCATAAATGTGGCCTAGCCCTATGTGCTGATAATGATGAAAATTAATGGTTCGTAGACAGTGGATGTTCAAAACACATGTTAGGTGATCGAAAGAAAATTACCTCCTTAATCAAGAAAGATGGAAATGTGTCTTTTGGAATTGGATCGACCAAGATAGTTGGAAAAGGAATTGTTGCTCTCATTGGAAAAGGAAAACCCCAAAATTCATTGTTGGTGGAAGGACTCAAACACAATCTTTTGAGTGTGAACCAACTTTGTGATCAAGGACATAAGGTTGTCTTTAGTAAAAAAGATTGTGAGATAAGGAGCTCCTCCTCAGGTGAACTTATACATAAAGGAATAAGAACACCAGATAATGTATACATTTTGAACAAAATTCAAGAAGATAAATGTTATGTAAGGCAAGTAAATGAAAGTTAGCTATGGCACAAATGATTGGTACATATAAGCTTTGATAACTTGATCAATATTAGCAAAAGAAATGCAGTAAGGGACATTACAAAAATTATCAAGCCAGATCGTGTTGTTTGTGGACCATGTCAACATGGAAAACAAGCAAGAATAAGTCTCGAGACTAAGGAGTTCTCTACATCAAAACCTTTGGAGATCATACATGCATATTTATGTGGACCAACTAGAAGTGCAGCTCTATAAGGTGAAAGGTAATTTTCTTTATTTTTTGATGACTATACTAGAATTATGTGGGTATACTTTATAAAATTCAAATCTAAAGCTTTTTCGTGTTCCAAAAAGTTTAAAGCTCTAGTAGAAAATGAGAAAGAATCAAAGATTAAATGCCTTAGAACAGATAGAGGAGCAAAATTTACTTCAAAATAATTTGATGAATTTTGTAAAGTACATGGAATCAAGAGAGAAATATCTGTTGCTAGAAATCCCAAACAAAATGAGTAGTAGAAAGAAGAAACCGAATTTTATAAGAGATGACGAGAAAAATTCTAATAGCAACTGATTTGCAGCCTAAGTTTTGGAAAAAAGCAGTCGGGACAACAATTTATCCTTGAATCGAACTCAACTAATACCAAATAATCACAAGAAACCATACGCAATATGGAAAGGGAGACCTGCTTCAGTAAAGTACTTTAGAATCTTTGGAAGCAAATGTTTTATGAAGATCAATGATGACTCACCAGGAAAATTTGATTCTCGGGTCGATGAAGGAATACTCCTTGGATATTCTACAAGAGGAAAAGCTTACAAATGCTACAATAATCAACTACGAAAAGTAGTAGAAAGCATTGATGTAAAAATTGACGGAGCTCTTCTATAAAAAGAAATTGAAGTCCATGATGAAGATTCTATCCTTGAAGAATTCAAAGAAGAAGAGTCAACAAAAGAGGGAAAAGATCAAGAAAATAAAAAGAACCATCTCAAACTCCTTCAAAAGTGAAATTCCTCCAAAAACATCACCTGGAAAAGAATATTATTGGCAATGTAGATGAGGGAATACAAACCCGAAGAAGGATGACGAATACACGAAGGAAAGATGATGTTTCTCTCTTATCTACGATAGAACCAGAAACTTTTACTCAAGCAAGGATCCTCATTGGGTGGAAGCCATGGAAGAAGAATTGTTCCAAATCGAGAACAATGAAACATGGGAGATGGTACCTCATCCAAAATATAAAAATATAATTGGAACCAAGTGGATTTTCAAAAACAAAATGAATGAAGATGGACAAATCATCAGAAATAAGGCAAAGCTTGTTTGTAAAGGTTATTCACAAACTGGAGGAATTGACTTTGAAGAAAACTTTGCACCAATAGCTCATATGGAAGCTATAAGGATGTTTTTGGAATTTTCTTGCTCAAAAGGATTCAAAGTATATCATATGGATGTAAAATAAACATTTCTGAATGGTAAGCTCAAGGAAGAAGTCTACATGGAGCAACCAGAAGGGTTCGATCTAGAAGAAGGAAAATACTTTGTATGTAAGTTGAAAAAGGAATTACATGGGTTGAAACAAGCTCCTAGAGCTTGGTACACAAGATTATATCACTATCTACAACAGTAAGGCTTGAAAAAGGGGGTGGAAGGAAGTAATCTCTACATGAAGATCGACAAGGATAAATTACTAGTCTCTCTCGTATATGTTTATGATTTGATTTTTTCTAGAAATGATGATGAGATGAGCCATGATTTTGCTCAAAATATGTCAAAAGAGTTCGAAATTTCAATGATTGGTGAGTTATCTTACTTCCTTGGACTACAAGTATCTCAAACCACAATAGACATGTTCATATCTCAAGAAAAATATCTTAAAGACATGCTTAAAAGATATGGGATGGATGAATGTGCACCTATGAGCACACTAATGACCATATACTGCAAATTAAGCAAAGCTGATGAATCCCCCTTGGTATATGAAACTCTTTACAGGTCAATAATTGGAGGTCTCTTATACTTAATTGCTACAAGACTCGACATTATGCAAGTAATAGGAATGGTGGGAAGATTTCAATCAACTCCTAAGAAATACTATTTGTTGGTTGTGAAAAGAATACTCATATACTTGAAATGAACTCCTGACTTTGGTCTTCGGTATCCCAAAAGCACAACTCTTACAGTTACAACTTACAATGCTTCTGATTGGGTATGAAGCATGGACGATCAAAAAGGTACCAGCGAAAATGCATTATTCATGGGAGATTGTCTAATATCTTGCCTCAGCAAAAAGAAATCATCTATATCTCTTTCCACAGCTAAAGTCAAATATATAGTTGTTGCAGATTGTTGTACACAGATACTATGGATGAAGGAAGCTTTGAAGGATGTCAACATAGAAACTAAACAGCCAATAACCATCTATTGTGACAACACTAGTGCCATCAGTCTTTCAAAGAATACAATCATGCACTCAAAGACCAAACATATTCCAGTCAAGTATCACTTTCTCCATGGGCAGGTCATTGAACAAAACATCAAGTTGGAGTACATCAATACAAAAAACAAATGTAAACTTTGAAACAGGAACTGATACTATTACCTGTTTCGTAGAGATAGCAAAAAAGTGACTCGATTTTTGAAAAGGGGCGATGCAAAACACACATATTTTTTTTAGAGCATAGTTTTTGGCACTTTAAATTTTTTTATGTACATTACGTTTTAGAATGTTAGTGATTTGCATGCTCATTTTAAAAAGTGGTGATTCTGCATGAGGCCCTTTTTATAAAAGACCTATTTTTTGACTTTAAATTTTCTAATGTATGAAATGTAAATAATTTTTTCTAAATTTAACATTTTTTTACACTTTAAATTTTTTAATGTATCAAGTGTTAATATGTTTTTTAAATGTTACATTTTTTTACATTTTAAATGTTTTATGTCAAAATTTTTTGACACAAAAAAAAAAAAAATAAAATTAATAATATAATATATATAATATATAACAAAAAAAAAGGAGGTTAAAAAAAAAATCTCCTAACCATAAAAAAAAAAAACACTAGAATCCAAAAAAAAAAAAAACCAATAAAATCTAAAAAACTTTAAAAGATAAAACAGACAAACAAACAAACAAACAACCACCTAAAAAATCCAAAAATAAACCAAAATAATATATTAATAATATATATATATAAATTATATATATATATATAATAAAATATATATATATAATATATATAATATAATAATGGATTTTTTAAAAAAACCATTTAAAATTAAAAAACATATATTTTCGATTTTTAAAAAATAAAAAACTTTTAACAACATATATGCACGCAGCTCCGCCGCCCAGGGTCGTGCCCAAACAGGCGGCCGGGCGGTGCTTATCTGAGTTCGAGAATCAGATACCACAGCGACGGGCATTAGGGCGGTGGCTATCCAATTCTGAGAATCGGATAGCCACTGCCCAACCGCCCTTGGGAATGTAGCCTTGGGCGGCAGAGTTGCACGCAGCTCAACTACCCAGGGTCGTGTCCCCGTGAGCGGTTAGGCGGTGTCTATCCGATTCTCAGAATCAGACACGCATCTCTGCCGCCCAAGGTCACACCCCCTCGGATGGCCAGACGGTGGACATCTGATTCTCGGAATTAGACACGCATCTCCGCCGCCCAGGGCAACACCTCCACGAGCGGCCAGACAAGGGCTATCTGATTCTCGGAATCGAATAACCACTGCCCAACCACCTGTGGGGATCGCTATCTGATTCTCAAAATCAGATAGCCACCGCCTGACCGCCCAAGGGGGTGGCTATCCAATTCTCGGAATTAGATAGCCATCGTCCGGCCACCGCCAAGTCGCCCGTACGTAACTTCGCCGCCTAGGGCAGCGCCCCCACAGGCAGTGGCCAATAAAATTGTTATTTCTTTAATTAATTGTATATAAATATATATATATATTCTAAAATTTTAATATACATTTATAAAATATTAAACGTTATTCAAAAAAATACAAAAAATATTTCACTTTTTAATTTTAATTTTTAATTTTTAATATAAAATTGAAAAATTTTTTTTTTTTCTAAATCAAAAAATATAATTTTTTTTAAAATATTTTTATTTATTATTACTATTCCTAAATTGATATAAATATAAATATAAATAATAATATATATATATAATAATATATATATATATATTTACGGATGTTTTAGTGTTTTTAAAATCTAATTGAGTAATTTTAAAATTTATTTATATATTAATTTCTATTGTTCTAATCTAGTTTGTTTTTAAAATTTTAATTTTTTAAGTTTTTGTTATACGCTTTAAAAATTCCTATGTTAAATGACTAATTTTATAGTTGTTGATTGTTTTTTTTTTTGTGAAATTTTTTTAATGTTAAAGATGTTTTTTTTTTTAATATGTTTTTCTTATTATTATTAAATTTTAATCTTCATTTATAGGTTAATTTTGTTTTTTTAACATTTTCTTGATATATATTTTTATTTATGTTTTGCTATTTTTTTAACTTTTTTTTTTGTTTTTTTCATTGTTTTTATTTTTGTTTTTATTTCTAATTTTTTTTTTTCAATATTCTTTTTGAAATTTTAATATTTTTTTGAGTCATGATAAAATATTTTACACCATTATTTCAAAATATTGAAAATTTACCCTAGAAACAAACAATGTTATTCCAGTGTCAACACTTTTCCTTTTGAGGGTGTTTTTTGCACAATTTTTGCACAAAAAATTCTCTTTCACTGTCATTTTTAAAACATGTTCAAAATTGACCCTAAAAAAAAATCATAGTTCCAGTATACACACTTTTCGCTTTTAATGTTGTTTTCCATGTTTTTTCGGGGATTTTTTTGCCAGAGTTCCCATTTTGAGTTTATAGTTTCCATTTCAAAGTTTACATTGTTAAAAGAACAAATTGCATATACATTCACAAAGCCTCTTCCACGAGAAGCATTTGAACAACTTCGCCAAAAGATGGGGGTTATTGCTCTTGCATCACATTAAATAATAATTTTCACAAGAGTAGGGCAACATGTCAGGGAGAGAAGCATGAAAAAGAAATCAAATTGATAGGGGGAGTAATTGGTCACCCCATTTGCCATTGATGTCAAAGGGGGAGAGGATGTCCATATATTTCCATCAATGACAAAGGGGGAGACTGTTGGTCAATAATTGTCATTGATGAAATATAACTCTCTTGATGGACAGTGATTTGATGACATATTATGTCATGGTTGGAAGTCACCAAGGATGATGCATGGTTGATTACATGAATGCCACCATGATCACATGGAAAAGTTGGAGTCACGATGATGACACACTATGATGAGGAATCTTTGCACAAAAAATTATGCATAGTCAAAAAAACAATTAAATCTGGACACCTTGAAGGTATCCTCTCAAAATGAACTCTAGACCATCTAAAAGAGGATCGTTTCCCCTTCCCAACGAGCCTTCATACGCCTCCAAACTCCTAGTGGTTAGAGATGAATTGAATTTTTAAGTTGGAAAATATACATTTAATTATCTAGCCGACCTACACTTCACACTCATGTCGGCCTATTCTTAAAGATGTGTCTCCTCACCTCCTTTGGGAAAACCACTATAAATAAAGGTTCCAACCTCATTACTTTAGCATCCTTCAATCGACCAATACATAGAAAAAGATTCGTAGTTCACAACTCCTGATTACAAAAGGAGACAACATTAGGAAGGGCAGTAGCGGATCTTTGGTTTGGATCTTAAATATTATTGACAGCATGGAAAGCCGAAGTTGATCACTTTTAAGAATCTAAACAGAAAGTCTTGGACTATGTATTATCTCATATACCTTGACCTTCATACCTTTGAACTATGGTGGCTCAGATTTTGCAACATCTCCTTTGCTCGGACTGTGATTATACTAGCTCAGACTATGGTGACTCGGATCTCTTGTTGTAGCTTATCATACCTCGAACATTGCATAATACCTTAGACTAAATACCTCGTCATAGGACTGTTCTTTTCGGCCTCATTATAGGACTGCACCTCGACCTCATTACAGGACTGCACCTTACCCTCATTGCATAACTATTCTCTTTCTCAACCTCATTGTAAGGCTACACCTCAGCCTCATTACAAGACTATTACATACATTTACATTGACAGATACAGTTACTGCACCTCAGGCTTCATTATAGACAGTTACAGTGACAACACCGGATTTAAGGCACTATACCTTGGCTCTAAACTACAAGCCTTCTTATATACCGTCAGACTATGATTCTTGTACACTTGGATTGTGTCTACAAATCCATATCAGGTAGCCTTTTCTACACATACTGGTGGTCATGTAATACTAACAGAAGCTCAGACTATGGTAAGATAGTGTTTTGAATAGACTGAGGGATAGTGGCTTTGAGCTTGTAGCTGGGCTATGGTATTATTAACTAAATTTACAACAACAGTGAAGTCCAGTGGAGGATAAGGTACAATGAAGAGTAAGTGAAGTCAATTTCAAGTATTTATGGAATAGTGAATAATTTTATCAAAGACATCCAAGTAAGTACATCACACATTCTATATTAATTAAGCAATTAGGATTGGTGTCCTAGGGGTTGGAGCCCCTAAACACAATGTTGGAGCCTTGAGAAGAATAGGGTCAAAGCCCTAGAGGTCAAAGCCTCATTAAAATGTCCAAGTTGGTGCTTGGCTACAAGTTGGTGCCCTCAACTGGTATTGTACTCAATTATTTGAAAAGGAGGAATAAAGTCCCCTCTTAATAAAATTATTATTTACTTCATTTATGATTATAATTGTGAAGAATCTAATTGGTAAAAAGAACAATTAAAAATAAATATTGATTCCCCCCCTCTTAGTATTTCCAACACATTGCACTTGTCACTTAGTTAAAAACAATAAATTCGATTTAACGAGTTGAATTTAAGTTTACTTGAGTTGATTCCTAAAAATTAGGAGTCTAACTCAATTAATTTGAGTTAGGGGCATAGAGCTCAGTTGTGTGTAGTGGGTTCCTAAATTTTAAGGGCCTAGCTTGAGTTAATTTTAGTTGTAAGAATTTAATTCAGCTAAATTGAGTTATGGTCACTTAAACTAGTTCCAACTATTGGAGGAATAAGTGGGAGGTCTAGTAGTGGGGTGTGTACTCGGTGATCAACCAGTTAACTAATTAATTATCCTAAATTAACTAATACAAGCACAAAATGCGAGTTACCTAGTTGAGATTAGAGTTCAAGGGACGTGTATTATCAGTTGTAGAATATTCTAAATTGTACAGCTCATGCATGCAGTTGCAGGATTGACCTAAAGGAATTACACAATCTAGATGAGGCAATTTCCTATTTAATAGGGGCTAATTCCCAAGGAAACAACTCAAGGAAATAGGAGCTTGGAGGCTTGAAAATTTTGCGAAGTGTTCGTCAAGGTTAGTGAGACAAGAAGAGGATAGAAGATATAGGTGCAGGTTGAGCTCAAGGTTGAGCAGAGCATATTGTATTCATCCAGATCCTTTGATTAATGTAATACAGATAGTAAGAGGTTTTGAGCAGTTGCTTTCTCTTAGATAAATCTATGTGCATGTGTGTTGAATCTTGATGCATGTTATTTATTCTTGTTCTCGATTATGAATTTAATTCCGCAGATTGGTAGAGTAGATCCTTGTCTTTTGATTTAGCAACTTTCATGAGGAGATTAAATCTACAATTAAATTTCTACACAACTATAGAAATATTTAAAATAACTATAAAGAAATAAGAAAATTTTAAGGTTTTAGTATTGAGGGTTAGGGGGAAGTTGAGTGAGTGACACCAAGGTGCAGTGTGCACCAATCGATGATCAAGAGACAAGCCCTAAAGGATGAGGGACCAAGCAAATTAGCATGCCTATTTAAGATCAATCAACTGTTTGGACCAAGTCATATATTTAAATTTTAGCATTAAAATTTTATTTAATTGAATACTCAACCTATGTTGAAGGAAAATCCTCCTATAGTCATTAACTAGGTTATACTCTTTGAATGCCTCATACAAAAGCTTAAGTGTTTTTTTATATCTCTTTAGATCCAATACACTTTGAAGTGGTACCAAATTAATGATTTATTGGAAGTATTTATTTCATTTTACATGTGTATATTTATTTCTTTTTACACGTGTATGTTTTGGTTTAATGACATAATTTAGAGCTATATTTAAGTATTATTGTTCTGTAGTTTACATTGGGTATGTAACAAAAATGTTTGTCCATTTTGACTTAAGAACTAGTGAGTGAAAGAATATGTGGTTATGTTAGGTAAAACTTTTATAAAACAATGAGTATGGAATATTATATTTTGTGATTGGTATATAATAGAAAATGAAGCATGTATATATGTTGAGGTGATTTGTATATACACTTCTCCAAATTTAGAGCAAAATCATTAATAGGTTAAATAAACAAAATAATAGAATAATACTTGTTCTTATAAAGCCATATGGTATAAAAGTAGCTCATATATAGAAACTATTTACAAAACATATAAATGTATATTCACGTATTTTAATATGAAAGTATTTAATTGAGAATTAAAATTAAACTTGTGTTTATAGGTTGGCCATCAGGGCTTTAGCGATAATCCTATAACCATTATTATCATTACCAAAACGTAAGAAAGTGGGAATTCAACCATCATTAGCTACCTTAGTATCCTTAGGTATTGTCTTCTCCTTTGACATAGTAAATGTGAGATTGAGAAACATGTCATTTTGAAGCTTTGGAGGATTATGTGGCTAGTTATAACGAGGCTTTTTCCCTCTTTCAATATCTTGAGCAACACAATGCACTGGCCTTCCATCAAAGCATTGGGTTTGCTTATACTAGGCTAAAAAAGAAAGAGTAAATAGGAAGCTCACTACTCATAGAATAGGGAAAGCCCCTTTGCCAATACTCCACTAGTTGGTGTCGTTGTGCCACATCCAATTTCACCTTCTACACCTAGAGCACAATCTACATATAGAGATTCATACCAATTAGAGGTTTGAAAATCCACTAGAACAACTAAATGGGTTGATTTTGATTAAATGTAGAGCCATTTCTTTTCTTCCAAATTAGAAATAACACTCAATTCTAATAAGCTCACAAGTTGCTTGAAAGTCAATTGTCCAACTATATTTTTCACTAAAAAGAGAATATTTTCATAAGAAAGTAATGGGAAACTTGAAAGTCTAAGGAATAGACGATATGTCACCAAAAGGGTAGGTGTCTGTGAGATTGAAGCAAGTAAGTAATCACAAAATTTGTAGGCATAATTATAGATAAACTCAATATAGCTACAAAAAGACCCATGAGGTGAAGACCACTTGGTTTGTGTGGGTTTAGACCGTGCGAGATCATAGGTTTAAACCTCGTGGGGAGGGTTTGAGTATGGAAGCGATTTTGGTGAATTAAACTTCCCAAAGGGCCTCCAGGCTTAACCAAGTGTCATGCAAATCTTGGGGATACACATCCCATTATGGGTGGATCTATATTCTTCCATCCAATAAAAGAACTAGTCCCCACCTAGAAATAACTTTAAAAAAACAAAAAAGATAACTATAAAAAGAGAAAAAAAATTAAGTTTCTATTACAAAATAAATCTTTTAATTAAATTATAATAAAATGGATAATTCAATGATAATAATCCAAGCTCCCCTGAATGAGCAATAATTTTATTCAAACCTATAACAAAAGTTGGAGAAAGAACTATTTATAACCATTTCCAAAAGATTAACTTTTAAACGATTTGTCCTATTTCTCTTTATTGTGTTGGTGATGTGAAAAATGTAGGTGCACACTTTCTTTATATAATAATTATTTAATAAAAATATATGCTATTAAACAAAATGAATGTAGAAGAGGCTTTTACTGAATTTTATATAATAGAAAACTATGTATTCACGTGTACGTTGATATTAGATGATGACACATATACATGTACATATTTGCCAACGTATAAAACATAATGTAAAATCAGAATTAATACATAGGGAAACCATCCATTTTGATACCCTTAGAAGTGGGGCACATAGCTAAAGGGAAATTCTCCCCTCTTGTTCCCCACAAATTTATAGATATGTTTTCCATACCCAATGCAAAGTATAGAAATATAGCTATAAAGGCCACACCAGCATCCAAACCTGCAGAGAGGACATAATTGTAATGTTCCCACCAAGCCTTGCAATATTTAAAGATAAAATAGTTGAAAATGATGCCAACGGTGATCCATGATGTGTACTTGAATGTACTGGATGGAGGCATATTGGTTGTACCTCCCAACAGAGTTGGCATGTTGATTAGGGGAATCCACTTGACATTTGGAAAGGCCTTGTGCACTAACCATACTAAAACTGGAGTAGTTGCCCCACCAATTAAGAACCAATTTAAATGGGGATACACTCCAAGTTTTCCAAATATCCTTTCGGGACCAGCCAAACCCCATATGACTAATGCATCGTAGAACACATGATCAGTATGACATGTACATGGGCTACTTGGAGGAAAAAGTTTTGTTTGGCATATATCTTTCACCGACTCTAACATCCACCATGCAACTGCTAGGTTGAATGTTCCAGCCACGAATGTGCTTATAAAATGCATTGCATCCACAAGAGATCAGTAAATAGAATAGAACAAACGTAGCCAGCAACTAACTTTTCTGCAAATAAAGTAAATATGGAAAATTCATTTTGATTTTCTAAAAAATGGAATACCTTGTAATAAAGAACAAGAATTCTAATTCTAATGTGTATCTATAATACAATGTATTTATCTATAATATGTTTGGACAATTTTATAATAGTAAAGCAAAATTTGAAGCTAAACAAAAAGAATGTTAGATTTTAGACTTTTGTGATCCATAATAATGATGAGATTGTTTTTCGGATTAATGATATTATGACTATTTGGTCGAAATTTTGAACCATCTAATGTGGTTTTGAATCTTTGTCCTGAGGATGAACGATATTAGATGGAAACTTGGACCAAATCGTCATGATGTGATTAATCAAAAAGACAATCTGAAGTTTAATTTTCTTGAAGAGGTTTTTTTTTCAATTATGGTTCACGCTTATGTGGTGAGGCCTAACCCCAAGGGGTAAAAGAGATTTGATTCTGTGACTTTTCAATTGACAAGATACTTAGCAACAGAAACTCAACCACTCGACCTATCCTTAAGGCTTGATTTACTTAAAAAATTGTTATTACTTATTTTATAGTTATTTATGATCAATATGAAATTACTATCTAGATCTTTTCCCAATGGAAGGTTAAAATGATATTAGAAGTGAAGAGCAGAAAAAACAGACGTGATGCTTATGTTCATAAGCTGGGTGAGTGCCATAAGTATAAAACTTTGAAGGAGAGTGAGTATTTTCAACATAGCATACCTGGACAAGAAACATAAAGCATGGTGGGATTTTCATGTAATGGCCAAGTTTGAAGTATGACAAGAAAGCCACTCCCTGTTGCATACTCGTGTAACCATAGACCTTGAAGCAAACATTGGCAATAGACTTCCCAGGGAGGATATATCCCATTACGTATTCGGTGATAATGTTCAAGCCTGGTTGTTGTACCACAACAAAATAAGAAGATAAAGTATATAAAACCCTTATTTTGATCTCCCTTTGGATTTTATTTGTTTCAGATCTTATTTGTTTCCCTAAGTGTATATACTCTATTTTTCTACTCAATTTTTTTGAATTTAAATTTTTAAAAGAAATGTATATACTCTATTCCTTTGTTTTATGAATTTAAATTTATAAAATTCATAAACTTCTTGGAAAAAAAACACATTTTTTCCTTACTCTATCTTTTGGAATTTAACTTTGTAAATTTCTTATTAAAAAAACACATGTTTTTCACCACTAAATCCATTCTCTATTAATAACTTCCTTTGTCTAATCACACACAATCTAAAAAATAATATATTTCACTGCAAACACTACCTAAAAAGGAGATATTCCTCTGGTAGAAGATTGTGATGAGGACATGCTCTTTCACATTAAAGGGCCCTGGATTCAGGGACACCTCCCCCAACAGAGGCACTCTGAATCTCCGCTTTGGCAATGATAAAAATTAATTTAAATTAAAAACCACATACAGAAAGCGTGTGGCCCTTACCTGCCGCAAGTCAATGTTTCGAAAACCATAAGAGAAGGAAGGTCGTACGAAAACCATGGATTTGACTTTTTGTCGAAAGCGTGTGGCCTTTACTGTTGCTTGCACTTAGGAAGATGCTCATTTGCAGAGACATCCTGAAAAATATTTCAGGAAGACAATGAAATTGGGACAAATATATGACCACAAGTATTAGCCTATAATATATGATGTATTTGATGCTTTATTGTTTCTTTCACTCAAGAGGATGCTCTCCAGTTGGTCCGCTTATTATTTGTACAATGTTTCCTTTCTTAGATGCAAGTTGATTTTACTTTCTTGTCTATAAATATTCTTCTTCATTTGTTTTTTCATCTTCAACGTCGTCTTCCTTGTCCTAATTGTTTTCTTCATCAATCTCCTCTAATTCATCTAGCTTGGAAGCTTCTCTAGTAAAGCATGACACATTAAGTGGAATTAATTTAAAGTCCTAACATAAACTAATGGAAAATGCACCCCTTTCCTTTTCCCTTGTGTGCACCCCATTTTCCCCTAGGAATTATTCTGCTTCTCTCTTAGTAACTTTGCTCAACTCAGAGTCTATCAAAATGTACAACAATCAGATCTTGAGGAATCAAATCTATAATATTTGAAACATCATGAAAATCAATCAACTCATGTTGATACGAAAGTTTCTATTCTTCATGCTAATGATATTTCTTGTTCTAGTTCATTCCCAGAGCATACAAACATCAGGAAAGGACTTGAAAAGAAGAAAGGTAAAGTGGAGAAAATGATTAGCTTAGAAGTTCTTCAACAGAACTTTGTTTGAAGCCTAAAAGGTGCTACCAAGAATATTGGTGGTAAATAATTTATCCAAATCTATAACAAATTTGTTGATTCAAGGGTTGGGTTTTGCATATTTTAGAAAATCGTAACATGAAAAAGGAGAGAGTTTCAAAAATTTGTGAAAGGGAAAAATAGACAAGCCATCAAAACTCAATTAAAAACATTGCTTATTGTAGATGGATTATATGTGGTCTATTTTATCCCACTGCCTGTTTTTAGACTGTTTCAATTGGCAAGTATGTTATTAAGTGATTTCATTCCACAATGATGGTATGTTGTTCCTGCCATTTCTTCTGGTTAAGTTTTCCATTTTCATGTGCCATCAAAACAAACATCCATGTCTTTATATATTTCCCATAACCTAGGTTCTCAATGGTGGAATGCCAAGTTGGTAAAAGTGGGGTGTTGTTAGAGCCCCCACTAGGTTTCAAGTCTCACTTAGGATTATTATTCGATATATCTTGGACATTATGACAAATTATTTCATTCGCAGAGACATCCTGGAAAGTATTTTAGGAAGAGAATGAAATTGGGACAAATATACCACACACATTAGCATATAATATAGGATGTATTTGGTGATTTATTGTTGCTTGCACTCATGAAGATGCTCATTTGCAGGGACGTCCTGAAAAAAATTCAGGAAGAGAATGAAATTGGGACAAAGATATGACCGCACACATTAGCCTATAATATAGGATGTATTTGGTGCTTTATTATTGCTTTCAATCAACAAGATGCTCTCCAAGAAGTCCACTTCCTTTTACAATGTTTCCTTTATCAGATGCAATTTGATTTGACTTTCTTGGCTTTAAATATTCTTCTTCATCTGCGTTGTCATCTTCACTGCCTTCTTCCTTCTCCTAATTGTTTTCTTTATCAATGTCCTCTAATTCATCTAACTGGGAAGCTTCTCTAGTAAACCATGACACATCAAGTGGAATTAATTTAAAGTCCTAACATAAACTAATGGTGGATGTGCTACTTTCCTTTTCCCTTGTGTGAACCCCATTTTCCCTAGGAATTGTTCTATTTTTCTCTGAGTAACTATGCTCAACTCAATGCCTATCAAAATGTAGACATTAGCAACAACAACAACTAGAGCTTAAGGAGTCAAACCTATCAGAATTGAAACATCATGAACATGAATCAACTCATGTCGATACAAAAGTTTATGTTGTTCCTACTAATGATATTTCTTGTTCTAGTTCATTTCCAGAGCATACAAACATCAAGAAAGGACTTGAGAAGACGTGGGGTAAAGTGGAGAAAACAATCAACTTAGATGTTCTTCAGTAGTACTTTGTTGGAAGCTTGAAAGGTGCTACAAAGAATATTCGTGGTAAATACTTTATCCAAATCTATAGAAAATTTGTTGAGTCAAGGGTTGGGTTTTGCATATTTTAGAAAATCATAACATGAAAAAGGAGAGAGTTTAAAAAATTAATCAAATTGAAAAGTATACAAGCGAACAAAACTCAATTGAAACATTTCTTATTGAAGATGAATTATCTGTGGTATGTTTTATACCAATTCCTCTTTTAGACTGTTGCAATTGGAAAGTATGCTATTAAGTGATTTCATTTCACAAGTGTGGTATGTTGTTCCTGTCATTTCTTCTGGTGAAGTTTTCCATTTCCATGTGCCACCAAAACAAACATCCATGGATTTCTATATTATCGATAACCTGGGTTATCAATGGTGGAATGCCACGTTGGTAAAAGTGGGGTGTTCTTAGAGCTCCTGCCAGGTTTCAAGTCTCACCTAGGATTATTATTCAATATATCATGGACATTATGACAAATTCTTTCATTTGCATATACATCCTGAAAAATCTTTTAGAAAGATAATGAAAATGGGACAAATATATCGCACATGTTAGCCTATAATATAGGATGTATTCGATGCTTTATTGTTGCTTGCACTCAGGAAGATGCTCATTTGCAGAGACATCCTAAAACAAATTTCAGGAAGATAATGAAATTGGTACAAATATAGGACCACACACATTAGCCTATAATATAGGATGTATTCAATGCTTTATTGTTGCCTCACTCAATAAGATGCTCTCCAATAGGTCCACTTCTTTGTACAGTGTTTCATTTCTTAGATGCAAGTTGAGTTTACTTTCATGGCCTTAAATATTCTTCTTCATCCACGTTATCATCTTGAACATCATCTTCCTTGTCCTCCTTGTTTTCTTCATCAATATCCTCTAATTCATCTAACTTGGAAGTTTCTCTAGTAAACCATGTCCCATCATGTGAAATTAATTTAAATTCATAAAATAAACTAATGGAAGATGTGCTCGTTTCGTTTTCCCTTGTGTGAAATCCATTTTCCCCTGGGAACTATTTTGCTTCTCTCTGAGTAACTTTGCTCAACTCAATGTCTATCAAAATGTAGACGTAAACACAAGAAGAGAGAAATTGTTTCATCATGCCACCTTTCTCCCACCATTAGTTATTAGAATAACAATAAGCTACTAATTGTATACCTCAGTTTTGATTGTGCACCAATGATGGAATTTGTTCTGGCAATATCTTGATTTCTCTTCCTTCCTCTTGAAGGAATTTCAATCTTGTAGTGCACATATGATAGGAGTGACGAGCCCATAATATTCTCTTACCTACCTCGTGGACTCCGTGTTTGTTCTTATTTCACCCTTTCATTGGATTTTGCATCACCAATTCTTCATAATTAAGTTAATGAGATTGGTTTTCAACTCTAAAAAAGATTCAATAGTCATGTGGATAATTTCACAATTAGGAGACATGAACTGACAAAATTTAGAGTAATCAATAAGTAAGAGACATGACTAACCTGGGAGACCCTGACAAGAGAACACATACCTGAGAGACCCAAGTACATACTAGATACATTCGAAGAAGTGAAAGTCATCAATGAATATATTTCTAAAAAAGTAGATATTGATGGGATTCTTCAAACTACTACCCTTCCTATCTGTTGTAGCTCAAATATTCAAAGTTCAAATTTCAAAGTTTTTCTCATAGAAACACCAATAAAGAAACAAAATTGAAAAAAATTTAACTTCATTTTCCTATGCTATTCTTTCTTATGTCATTGCCTTAGGGCGTTTCCTTTGCAACATGTGGTGTAATTGCTAGTTATTATTGTTATTGGAGTAGTCTAACTTATAGACGAAAAGACATTTTTCACGATATTTTTTCTCGTTAATTTTAATCAAAAACCGAGAGACATTTTTAAAAACTCGAGTTCAAATTGTTTCATTTGCATAATTAGAATGCCCCATGGGTTTTTTAGTGCGTTGAATCTATTTATGCATTCAAAAATGTATTTTAAACAACAAAAAATCTTGAAATTGTATTGCCTCATTTTGGTGAATTCTAGTGAAAAGGTTATATTGTCTATAAGTTAGACTAGGCAATTGTTATTAATTATAACAAGAATTAAAATATGAGTTTAACATATATATTTAAAAAAACATGTAACAACTATGCAATTGTTATTAATTACAAGAATTAACATATGTGTTTAACATATATATTTAAGAAAAGATGTAACAATATTCTTAACTATGGAAATTCACTCCTACTTTACCATAGATATTCTTAGCTTCTAAGTAGTTTTTCTTACAATACCATTGCTTACCAATACCACATGCACTTTACCATGAATATTCTTAACTTATAAGTCGCTTTTCTTACAATATAGTGGCTCATCAATACCACATGCCCAGTATGATAGGTGTTGATATGATATTTTCTTCAATTAATTATTTTGAAAAATAATAATTAATAATTAGAGATAAATCTTAATCTTTGATTTGTGAATATACTACTATGAATATGAATATTTTGGCATATTCCATGGAGGTTAAATATCTACCATGCACCTAATAATTACTGACAATCAAATTAAAATTCTAGAAATTCTATTACCAAATAGACATGTTTATAAATCTAATTAATAAGTTTACATGGTATGACTGACTTCCAAATCATTAAAATGCGAAAGAGATATTTTACAAACTATCTCTATGTTATAATTACCATTTAATTATGTTGATATGTATGTTTATTTTGGAATAAGATTTCCAAATTATTAATTGGTAACAGGGATTTAAGCTCCAAAAAAGCAAAAAAACATATAAATGTATCATATGAACATGAGTTATGGTTTACTTGGCATGTGGTATTAGTAAGTTATTATATTGTACCAATGCCTATTTAAAAGTTAAGAATCTCCGTAGTAAAATGAGAGTGAATCTCCATGGTTAAAAATGTTGTTACATATTTATTTAATTTAATTTAATTAATTAAATGTATCTATGCTTAACTCTATATTAATTCTTTTATAATTATTATCAATAATTATAATTAAATAAAGTATAATTTAGTCCAAATTTTATGATTTGTCAATTATGAAAATATAAATGTATTATAAGATAAGTGCTTTGATTTTATCTACCTTTACGCTCATATTAGTTTATATGACTAAACTAATATATGTAAAGAAAATATCAAAAACATTTTTGTGTATATTATGAAATAAAAAAATAATAATAAATACTGTCTATTTTAAATAATTTAAAATTTATTTGATAATCAATTATTTAATTTTTTTTTAAAAATAAAAAATTAATTACTTAATTTTTTATAATTAATTTTTTAATAATAAAAATGGTAATTTCTATTCGTCACGGAGATAGGTGGGGACCTTTTGGTCGGGGGATAAAAAAGAGGGGAATTGTTGAGGGCAGAGAAGATTGAGGGGAGATGAGGGTGGGGGTTACATAAAATAAAAACAAATGATGATGATTCTTCAATTTCGTATTTTTTGGTTATCGGGTCGTGGGCTCTCAATTTGGTATTTTTATATTAAGTTCACTACCTAATAATCTATATATATATATATATATATTCTCGTGTTTTATATATTCACATTAATTATTATTAAAATATAAATACCGTATATTATGTATAATTGATTTATGTAATTTAAATAGTTAATAATATAAATAAAATTTTAAATAATAAATGTAACACTTTTATAGTACATTACTAGTATTGGTTGATAATTTCTTAGATGAAATTTGGAAGTAAAAGACTGACTTATATAAATTTCGGAAATAAACATATATGATTATGTGGATATGACTTTTGTTCTTTTAAAAAGAAAACTATATTTTTATTTTGGCAAAAATTGGATTTTCGAAGAAGTTCTACAGGAATTGTCTAACTTTCAAACAGTTGTGACGGTTATGGTTTTGGCTTCTCATTCTGGAGATTAGGAAATCTCGGTGAATGAGAAGGGTCTTGTTTTTCCTTTTCTAGGAAATTTTCTCTATGGGGAAAATAAGGAAAAGGGCAGAGGAAGAGACTTAGAGAGCCCAGGTTATTACATAAAGGTGGTATAGTGTTACCCCTAGTGGAATAGTTCTTGAGCTGGGTTGAACCAATGGAGCTATCCATTTATAGACGAAAGAGAGGAGACTTTCAGGTTGGACCCAAGTGGTCTCGATATCTCGAAGTTTGAGCCAAAGAGGTCATAGTCACAGAACTGTTGGAAGCTTAGGGGCTCGGGGGGAGACACAGACATAATCGCCAATGTCGTTGGAAGGGAGAGAGCACTTATCTAGCAGAGCTCCTGGATTGCAAGAACTTGAAACAAATAAGTACATCTAGCACTCTCTGCATGATTAGTAACTGACGGTATGAGAGGTGATGAAAATGTTTAGTTGGCTTGTAGTTCATTTGAGAATTAGACTATATAAATTTGTAATTACAGAACACTCGTTGAGAATGCACTGAAAGCTGACCTCTTCACCAAAAAAAAACAATAAAGACATGTAATTAAAATAGTATACTTAGTCAACCATGTAGCGGTGAAAGGAAATAAATTTGATAACAAAAGCGTAATTATGAAAATTTGGGCAGGTTTAGTTCCACCTCAGTAAGAACCCTGGGGCAAAAATAGTCCACTATCGTGTTCATCGGTAATAACCAAATGGGTCTAGAAGAATCCCAGAAAGGACTTTGACCCTAACTTGAGGCATGAGTTAGTTTGTTATAAAAATAAGGAATTCTTCTACTGAAAACTAAAGAAATAGTAACTATATTAGAAAGGCATAGTCAAGAAACTAGAGTAATTCTTCTCTAGATAACCAGTATATATATTAATGTCAAGCAAATTACAGAAATAACATTTAGCTTCGGAAATGGGAATATAAAAAATTCAAAGACATATTGATTTAATTATGAAGGTTACCAGTTACAAACAAAAAAAATTGAGCACATCCGCAAAGAGCCATGTGGGAAAGCTATCAAAATTATAGTTCAAAACTCCAAATGTTGGTGGACTATAGCCATGAAGGAAAATGATAACCAATGTTTAATTATAACCCCATAACCAATTTAAAGAACCATGACTATGAAGGCTTATTAACAACACCATAATGTAGTGAATTAGCTAGCTTAATACCACTGGGAACGATTCTGATAGCTCAAACAGAGCTATGCCAAATCCCAACCCATAAAGTGCATGGGTCAAAACTAAGTAGTCTCATAGAAACCCTTTCCAGGTCAAAAGTTATGAAGACAATTTCCATAGAGAATATGCATCAAAGTCACCATAGGCATTTAGGAAGCAAGAACTCGAGACTTGGGAAAAAAATTACCTTATTAATATAATGTGCTTAAACATGGAATCTGGAAAAGTGTAGAGCTTCTCTAAGAGAAGGTCCTCACGTGCAAAATCCAAGAAAAACATGACATGAGTATATAGTGGCTTAACCCATGATATAAAAAAATTTAACTATCTGAAGAAGAGAAAAAAAAATAGTCTTACCTATTAGCCAGAAGTCTATGTATGCTCCCGAAGGCAACACCTAACCAAAGAAACTAGTGTTAGACTCTTAATGGACTGAGTAATTTCTCATGCAGGTAAACTGAGAAGGAACTCTCACTTACTTGTAAACCAACGATAGCATACCCTCATTTTCCATCTTTAGTCAATAAAACCTAAACATCTCGACACAAAATGCCATTTTAACCGCAACAATGAAACGAGAAGGATGCGAGTGAACCATGGAGGGGTGATAGAGGAATTTGGCATCAGATGGACCCTGCCTATTGCAGAGCCATCGTTGACGGTGCAAGGAGAAAATGAGCTTGACTATCAGGGTTTGGGGATGGGGTAATACCCTAACCAACCCACAAATAATCTGAGCCCTTGATTTCACAAAGAAATGATCAACACCGTCCAATTCATGTAGAAATTCCTTGTAGATTCAAACTATAGATTGTAATATGCTAAGACAATTGACTTGAATCTACTCTACTCATCAGCAGAAACAATAAATTATCGATGAAATCAAGATGTATAAAAGAGAAAGAATTCAATCACACATAACTCAAAAGTTCTATGGGGAAAGCCGCAACTAAAAACCCTTGCTATATGTATATTGCATTAATAGGAAAATATGAGAATATTACAATTATTTTCTCGAGCCCGAGAAACCTCTACACTATCTCAATCTATCTGACTACTTCCCAGACAAGCTCAAGCCAATACATAGCCAATTTGGTTTCCTGCTAAGCTCCTATTTCCTTGCGCATTTTCCTTAGGAATTAGCCCATATTCAATTGGAAATTCCACAAATATGAATTACACAATCTTTGTAGGCCTTCCTTTGATTGCATGCACCATATGTACAATTTGGATTATTATACAATTGATAATACATCGGACTTGAACTCGAAACTCAATTGGGCATTTCTTTGATTTGACATGCATGAGTTAATTAACAGTGAATCTTCTATTTACTGGTTCATCGCTGTTGGTTACATCCCACTATTATAGGTTACACACCACTATTATATCTCCCACTAATTCCTCCATCATTTGAAACTAGTTTAACTCAATTTAACTTAGCTAGACTAAATTAAATAATTACAACTCAAAATAAACTCAACATGGCTCTTATAAAGTAGGAGACGCACTCTATATGACTCTAGTTAGACCCTCAACTCAAATTAAATAAGCCAAATAAGTCAAATTAACTTAGTTAACTATTACAAGTTGTCATGAGATGCAGAATTTCAATTTAATTTAAGGAAAAAATGAAGTTAGGATTTGTCTTGGTGCTATTTTTAACATTTCTTGTTGCTATTTTCAATACTCCCTCTCAACAAGAAAGGAATTCAATGGGTCCTGCCCAATTTCTGAAACTCTTGGACTAAGGTTTTGTATTGCCCCACCTCACACCTAGAGGGATGGAAGCATGTTGCTCCCTCTTCCAACTTGGCTCAAAATTTCCCCCTACTGGAGGTCTTTGTTTGAGTGGATGTCTCCACTCGATCTCCTCTGCAACAGAAGCATTAATTAACACCCTGGCCACCATCGATTGTGATTTTTTCGCATTGAAACCAAGCTACATCAAGGGATGATTCTCATTCCTCCTTCATCTTGTGACATTGCAATCATAACTAGGACCCTAACGGGGACCGATTCTCAACACTTTCTCTTTGTGGAATTCTGATATATGATTATTGCATCACCACTTGCCTAAGGTTGATTCTCCTTGAGCCGCTCCTCTGTTTTCTCTGATATGTGATATGCGAGACCCAATGACAAACTAACACTTGGCACTTCCCCATTTGCTAGGACCTTTGCCATGTCACCCAATCCCGCCATGTCTCCAAGTCAAACTTGAACTTTGACTTGCTCTAACTTTTGCATACGAGATCGGATTTGAGTGTCATTCACACCATTGGATTCAAAATGAGGAAATGTTTGATCTAAAGCTAAGCTTATCAAGATTCTAACACTTTGATATTTTGGCAAATTTTGAGCTCACGATCACTCTTTCGCATTGAAAAACTTTTGGTCTCCAAAAGTTTACTTTCAATTGTTTTGGCATTTGAAGGTACAATTCCTTCATTTTTCCAAACTCAATCCAATTGATGTTTGAAGCGCCCTGACATGTACTTGTCTTGGCTTTTTCTCAAGTTGAACTTAAAATATAACTTGACCAAACAATTCAAGTTTGATGTTCTTCTCTACATGTCCATGTGACAATGGCCATCCATAACAACATCCTTCCCAAGAAGAATTCCAAAGTGCCCATCTGCAAAATCCTTATTGAGTATAAGATCCAAAAAAGACTCTACCAAATGAACCAAAACAAGCCTCACATAGTGAATAATTGTATAACTTGAGTGCTAAAAACATTTGAAACATACTAAATGTGTTGCAACTACTCATACAACAATTTTAAAATGCTTTCTCAAACTACAAATAGAAATGCATTTTTTTAAATGGAATAAATTTGACTCCCAAATTTTCCATTCAAATTGACTATCAACAAGCCAAACTAGCATTGTAATGCTTGAACAAAACATTGTTGCATATAAGTGATTTATTTATGAACATCACTTTTACAAGTTACCTAACTATGGGGATATGCAACTAGTGCAAAACAAAAATTTATAAACTTCAATTGGACAAATAGTTTGCCCATTTCTTACCCACCTAGGTAAATGAACCCTCTATTTGAACTTTCTCTTCTTCTGAAGCTTCTTCAGGGATGGTCGCATCCTGCGCAATTTTTCTTTTATCGCTTCCTCTTCTAGTTCCTGCATAATTTTCTTTCCCTTGCCATGAAGTTGTGGAGACAATTTCCATCACCTCTTGACCTAATGTCCACTGATATTTCAATGAGTACAAAAAATCTTACTTGCCTTTAACCTTGGATGAGATTTTCTCTTTTCGGTCTCAATTCCAGTAGCCATAAACATCTTCGTGATGACTTCTTTCCTTTTATCGCACTTATCTACACAATGGTTAGTTGAAAGGAAAAAGGTGCATGGAAACATATTCCTCAACACGTTATTTAAATATGCTTGTTGTTTTCCATAATGAACAATGTTTGAATTAACATAATGGATATACCTTTGTTTGTTGTCCTTTGGCTTATGTTGCTTTTGTGAGGAACTCGCGTGGCAAGAAGAATTTAGCTTCCCTTCTTCTTCAACATCTTCATCTCTCTTTAGAGATGCTTTGCACTTCGAGTCCTCCTTAGGTTTGAGGAACCAAGAGGGAACCAATTCTAGATGAAAATTCCAATATCTTGCCTCCTCATGTCCTCTCTTATGGATAAAGGAATACGATGCCCATGATTTGTCACTAGAAGACAATTCTTCTTTTGCAACATATCTTAAGCCTTCATATTTATAACTCTCCTTGGCCTCAATTGGATTTTTAATACCTTGCTAGTTTACTCCAAGGCCTCCTCCCTTGTAACCCATCTTGGTCAAGAGCTTGGATCCAATGCCTTTAATATGTTTTTCAAAGGCTGCAAATGAATTTACGTCAACACTTTCACATAAGGAAGAAGCATGTAAATTCTTACCATTTGCCTCATCTTTTTATTGACATACCAATATGTTTTTGAACTCCCTTTTGATTTTGGACGTGTCCTCTTGGACTCTTTGGCTCTCTTCTTTCAGCTCCTTGAATTTGGGTGCTAATAGAACCTAATCTTCCACATCATGTGGACAAAAGGTACAAAATTGTCCATCTACCTTTAATGAGGGACTTTCTACACTAGCATATTGCATAAAAGTTGTAGAAAAACATGAATATTGTGGAGAAGATGGTGGTTTATCACCATTCTTATTACCTTCTTCCCTTGGAGAACATTCTCCTCTTGGAGGTCTAGAGCTTTCACCTTGCAATTTGGTATTCCTCTCTTCATAGAGGATTTTCATCATTTCTGCCATGTCTAAGAAAGCCTTTCTAAAATCCTTCACATCCTCTGACATTCTTGTAGGCTCTCCTCCTTGGACATGCTTTGCTTGAAGCTTCTACTGCAATTTGAGGTAGAACTTGGTGGTAGAGATTGTAACAATCTTGCTCTCCTTTCCAAAACCTTCTCCTCACTTGAGCTTCAAAACACATTCACTTGCAAACAATAGTCAATTCCTCCTTGCACAAAGAAAACCTATGCTCTGATACCAACTTGATTTGAAATGGATCAGATTAGTAATGTTGTGCTAATACCCTATTTAGAATGTAAAAATGTTCTTGAGGGTTGTACTCCAAAATAGCAAGTAAAAACATGAAATTCATGTGTTTTTTTACTTAAGTTAGTTTCATGAAGAAAACTTAAAACATGAAATCAAAACACTGAATGGAAGCATGAATCAATCAATAATACACCATCCATTGATAAAGGATTTCACCCCTCCTGGGCTACATCTCTTTGGATCAACTCTATAGGCATGACCCCTTCTCATTATGCTCAATATCTAGGAAAGAAGAGTACATAAACTGCTGAAATGCAATGGTTAGTTTATTCGTCAAAGAAACAAATTTTTTCAAAATTTCTCACTCCATACACATCTTAACCTACAGTCGAACATGTAAATGTTAACACGGGCATCTTACACCAAGACCCCATACTCCAACTTCAAAGAGCATAAAAATTACCACAATCCACTTGAATTACATCAATAAGTCTCTTCTCCAAAACCCATATAGAGAAAAGAAGAGATGAAGCTACAAAACTGATGTGATGGATTTTGCAGAAAGCACATGGA
Organism: Pinus taeda; assembly: GCA_000404065.3. NCBI lineage: Eukaryota > Viridiplantae > Streptophyta > Pinopsida > Pinales > Pinaceae > Pinus > Pinus taeda. The sequence goes on from APFE030347996.1 coordinate 190,397, forward strand.
GGCTGGAAGACCCCTGCAAGGTCATCACCATATTTATTCTCCTCCTTAAACTGAATCAACACTCTAGTTGACTAGAGCACCCATAGGCTTCACTTTGCAAAAAGCCTATCCAAAATTGCTCCTTTGATCCTGAAACCTATTCCAATCAATTCAGAATGTTGAAAAATGGTTGGTTGAAAATTTCCTTAGTTATGACTTCTGTCAGTATTTCCACAATTTCCTCCTCCAAATTTGGCTTACTGCCAGTTAGATTCATTATATGGAGTTAAATCTAATAGTTCTACCATAATCGGTAATCCCGCCATCTTCTTGCCTATCTTACAGTTAAGGCCAAGTGGTCACATACAAAGTGGTTAGTCTAGCAGAAAAGGTGAGGTTCTACAGCTCTATCTCAACTCGCAATAAGTGAAGTCCAACCATCAACGAATAGTCCCAAGCCCAAACAACAAGCACTTTGCAATACACGGACCCCTCAGGATTATAAAACACAACATATAACATATCACATCTGGGGATCCCATCGCAATCGCAATTGGAACTTTCCCTCGACAGATATCAAAGTTCATAAACTGCGATAGTAGTGGACCCATCAGGGTTATAAGATATAATGTACAAAAATATCGGATCTGAAAGTCCCCCCATCGCAAATCACAATCGGCAGTGGACAAGATGTTACTTCATGCTCCTATTGCAATCTGCAATTGTGAGTTTGTCGCATTGCAACTGGGATACGTCGGGGGTTGATTCTCATTCTCCTCCATCTTTTGATATTGCAATCATAACATGGATCTTGCCGGGGGCTGATTCTTAAAACTTTCTCTTTGGGCAATTGCGATATGCGATTATCGCATCGCCACTTACCTAAGGACGATTCTCCTTAAGTCGCTCCTCGGTTTTTCTCTGATATGCAATATGTGGGACCCAATGGAAACCTGCCACTTGGCACTTCCCCATTCACTGGGACCTTTTCCATGTCATCGAATCCTACCACGTGTCCAAGTCAAACCTAAAATTTGACTTGCTCTAACTTCTACATACGAGCTCGAATTTGAGTGAAGTTCACACCATTGGATTCTGAATGACAATCTCTTCGATCTAAAACTAAGCTTATCAAGATTCTAACACTTTAATATTTTGGAAAATTTTGACCTCTTGACTAGTCCTAGAACATACATCACATCTGTGAGTCTAAGAGGGGAGCCAAGCTCCCTCTAAAAGTAATAGTACCAATATCGATCGCGCTATACCTCCCATCATGTCCAAACTCTATGTTTTGCTTGAGGTCTTTCTCCTACAAGTCAGTGAAGAGATCTCTATTCCCCATCATATGGAATCAGGCACCACTATCGAGATACCACATGCTTCCCATTAGAGTGATTTTCATGCATGCAATAAGAGTAAAATCAATTTCAAATTCTGAAGCTAAGGCTTCACCTATTGCTTCTATTACAGGCTCCTTCTTGCTTGCTTTCTTCTGTGGGCATTTCACGGCATAGTGCCCAATCTCGTGACAGTGAAAGTCCTCTTCCACTTGTTCGGATGAGGTCCCATCATTGGTGTTTCGTTGAATCTCTTCTTGCACCAAGTTATACCACAACTTCTCCCACTCTGATAGCTTCTCCCTCCGATTAACTGAGCCCTGATAGATGTGCTAGCTCTTGGGAAGGCCTAGAAGTGCTAAGCTCACCAGATTGTCTTCAACAACTATAACGCCAACACTTCCAAGCTCATCCTGACATAGGGTGAACTTGGTCAAGTACTTTGGTATTGTGCCGCCCTTCTCCATCTTGATTTTTCTGAGCTTGTCCTTCAGTGCCAGCTTCCTGTGGTCACTATTTCTTTGAAACAGGTCTACCAAGGCCTTCCACATTGCAAATGGAGTTTCCTTACCATGGAGGTTCGAGACAATATGATCTCGAACTCCTTCTAGGATAATCCTTCTCACCTTTGCCACAGACTTTCTCCATTCTGCCAGATCTTGAGCATCAACTGGCTTAGCAATATCTTTGTCTATGAATTCCTTAAGCCTCTTGTCTTCGAACACTACCTCCATCATGTATTTCCAATCAATATAGTTTGAACTACCCTCAAGGGCATATTTGAGTCTCAATCTGTAGAATGACATCCTACAGGCTCTAAAGTATGATACTGCAAATTCAATTTCTCCTGCAAAAGACAAAATCGTATTCTTCTCTTCTATAGTGGTTTTTGCTCTGATACCATGTAGAATTTTCTACAAATCTGGCTCTGATACAATTCCTTTTAGATTCAATTTGCAGTTTGAATCTACAAGGAATTTCTACAATTTACACCTTGTCCAAACTATTGATTTGGGCCATCCACTCAGACCTCCATGAAGTTTGATCCAGTTGTTCATAACTTTTGAGATTCGTCTAGTTAAGGTGATATGGGTCGCATACATTACAAATGTTAGGTTTGAGACTTATGTCGTTACTGCCATATCATATAATATTTGTATGCATAGAAAAATACGAATAAATGAATTAATATGAATTCAACACATATACAGTGAATATGAATTCAACTTAGCACTTACAAATTACGTCAAATAATTGAGTTTACTTGGTATAATAATAAAAGTCCTTAAAAAATTACTATTAATCATTTTCATATTAACCAAAAATAAATTAGATATGTTGGCATGTTACATAAAAAAATAAAATTTAAAGATTAAAATATTTTTTTAAATATACATATCTATTTTATATATTTCACCTTATATTTATGAATAAAATTCTTATAATATATATATATATTATATATATATATATATATATTATATATATAATATATATATATATATATAATAATATGATTTAAAGATTAAAATAATATCTTTTAATTTACATTTAATTTCTTTTATATTTAATTTTTATATTTACTAAAGTATTAAGCATATATATATATATATATATCAACACAACCTAATATTAAATTATTTTTAATTTAGTATGTTTCTTTTATATAATTATTTTTTTACATTTTATTGAAAAAATATATATTTTATATATATCATTTATGAATTTATATATAATATATATATATTAATTTGAATGGTATATATATATATATATATATATAATTGTTTCAGTTGCAGACACAGTGGACAGTTGCAAACAGTTTATTCAGTTTTTTTTTATGTTTCTTAGTTGGAGATGTTGCAAAAATAACAACACTAGTGAGAGGTCTTGCATGCAGTACATTCCACAAGTGCAAAATAGGGGTGGTTTATAATCCCTTTCTTGTTGAGAGGGAGTGTTGAAAATGCACTAAGAAAGTCTCAATTTGATTTTTCCTTAATTAAAATTAAGGAAAATCGAAATTCCACATCAACAGACAACTTGGAGGAGTTAATTGAGGTGACATAGCACTTGTCACATATTTAAGAACAATAAATTCTAATTAATGAGTTGAATTTAAGTTTACTTGAGTTGATTCATAAAAAATAGGAGTCTAGCTCAGTTAATTTGAGTTAGGGGCATAGAGTTCAATTGTGTGCGAGTTCCTAAATTTTAGGAGCCAAGGTTGAGTTAATTTTAGTTGTAATAATTTAATTCAGTTAAACTAAGTTATGGTCATTTAAATTAGTTTCAACTGTTGGAGGAACAAGTGGGAGGTCTAGCAGTGGGGTGTGTACTCAGTGATCAACCTGTTAACTAATTAATTAGCCATAATTAACTCATGCATGCACAATATTTGAGTTACCCAGTTGAGATTGGAGTTCAAGGACATTATCAGTTGTAAAATATTCTAAATTATACAACTCATGCATCCAATTGGAGGATTGGCCTAAAGGAATTGCGCAATCCAGATGAGGTAATTTCCTATTTCATAGGGGCTAATTCCTAAGGAAAAAATGCAAGGATATAGGAACTTGGAGGCTTGAAAATTTGGCTAAGTGTTGGCCAAAATTAGTCAGACGGGAAGAGGATAGAAGACACAGGTGCAGGTTGAGCTCAAGATTGAGCAAAGCATATTGTATTCATCCAGATCCTTTGATTAATGCAATACCTATAGTAAGATGTTTTGACCAGTTGCTTTCCCCGAGATAAATCTATGTGCATGTGTGTTGAATCTTGATGCATATTATTTATTCTTGTTCTAGATCGTGAACTTACTTCCACAGATTGGTAGATTAGATTCTTGTCTTTTGATTTAGCAAATTTTATGAGAATATTAAATCTACAATTAAATTTCTACACAACTATAGAAATATTTAAAATAACTAAAAAAATAAAAACTATTTAAGGTTTTAATATTGAGAGCTAGGGGGAAGTTGGGTGAGTGAAACCAAGGTGCACCAATCATGATAAAGAGACAAGCCATAAAGGATGAAGGACTAAAAAAATTAACAAGCCTATTTAAGCTCAATCAAGTGTTTGAACCAAGTTATCTATTTAAATTTGAGCATTCCAATTTTATTTAATTGAAAACTTAACCTATGTTGAAGGAAAATAATCCTATTCCAATTTTATTTAATTGAAAACTCAACCTAAGTTGAAGGAAAATAATCCTATAGTCATTAACTAGATTATACTCTTTGAAGGCATCATACAAAAGCTTAAGTGTTTTCTTATATCGCTTTAGATCCAATACATTATGAATTGGTATCAAATTAATGATTTATTGGAACTATTTATTTCATTTTACATGTGCATATTTATTTCATTTTACACGTGTATATTTTGGTTTAATGACATAATTTAGAGCCATATTTAAGTATTATTGTTTTATAGCGTACATTGGGTATGTAACAAAAATGTTTGTCCATTTTCACTTAAGAACTAGTGAGTGAAAGAATATGTGGCTATGTTAGGTAAACCTTCTATAAAAGAATAAATGAATATGGAATGTTATATTTTGTGATTTGTATATAATAGAAAATGAAGCATGTATATACGTTGAGGTGATTTGTATATACATTTCTAAAAATTTAGAGCAAAATCATTAATAGATTAAAAAAATAAAATAATAGAGTAATACTTGTTCTTATAAAGTCACATGATATAAAAGTAGTTTACATATAGAAACTATTTACAAAACATATAAATGCATATTCAAGTATTTTAATATGAAAGTATTTAATTGACAATTAAAATTAAACTTGTGTTTATAGGTTGGTCAAGGCTTTAGAGATAATCCTATAGCCATTATTATGATTCTCAAAACATAAGAAAGTGGGAATTCGACCATTTTTAGCTAATATAGTATCCTTAGGTACTATCTTCTCCTTTAACATAGTAAATGTGAGATTGAGAAACATGTCATTTTGAAGCTTTGGAGGATTATGTGGCTATTTATAGCGAGACTTTTTCCTTCTTCAAATATCTTGAGCAACACAACGCATTGGCCTTCCATCAAAGCATTGTGTTTGCTTATACGAGACAGAAAAAGAAAGAGTAAATAGGAAGCTCACTGCCCATAGAATTGGGAGATCCCCTTTGCCAATACTCCACTAGTTGGTGTAGTTGTGCCACATCCAATTGCACCTTCTACACCTAGAGTGTAATCTACAGATAGAGTCCATACAAATCAGAGGTTTGAAAATTCACTAGAACAACTAAATGGGTTGATTTTGATTAAATTTAGAGCCATTTCGTTTCTTCCAAATTAGAAATAACACTCAATTCTAATAAGCTCACAATTTGCTTGAAAGTCAATTTTCCAACTCTATTTTTCACTCATAAGAAAGTAATGGGCAACTTGAAAGTCTAAGGCATAGATGATATGTCACCAAAAAGGTAGGTGTCTTGGAGATTGCACCAAGTAACTAATCACAAAATTTATAGGCACAATTATAGACAAACTCAATATAGCTACAAAAGGCCCATTAGGTGTAGACTAGTTGGTATGTGTGGGGTTTAGTCTGTATGAGGCCAAAGATTTAAACCTCATGGGGAGGGGTTGAGGATGGAAACCACTTTGGTGAATTAAACTTCCCAAGGGGCCTCCAAGCTTGACCAAGCATTGTACAATATTGGGGATAAGCATCCCATTAACATACCATTAAAGGTGGATCTATATCCTTCCATCCAATAAAAGAATTGGCCCCAACCTAGAGATAACTTTAAAAAAAAAAAAAATACTATGAAAAGAAAAAAAATGTTTAAATTTCTATTACAAAGTAAATCTTTTAGTTGAGTTACAATAAAATAGATAATTGAATGATAATAATCCAATCTCCCATGAATGTGGAAAAACAAAATTATTTCTTAGACTCAACCAAAAGTTCCCATAAAATTGAAATTTAAAAAAGCTAAATCTTTTACTAACACAATAAAATATTATTTATTCAAACCTATAACAAAATTTGGAGCAAGAGCTCTTTATAACCATGGCTAAAAGCTTAACTTTTAAATGATTTTTCATGTTTCTCTTTATTGTTTTGGTGATGGAAAAAAATGTATCTCCACATTTTCTTTCTATAATAATTATTTAATAAAAAAATATGCCATCAAACAAAGTAGAAAAATGGATGTAGAAAAGGCTTTTATTGAATTTTATATAATAGAAAACTATGTATCCACATATACATTGAGATGAGATGATGACATATATACATGTACATACTTCCCCACATAAAAAAAGCATAATGCAAAAACAGTGACCATCAAATCAGAATTAATATATAGGAGAACCATCCACTTGGATACCCTTAGCAGTGGGGAAGATCGCTAAAGCGAAATTCTCCCAACTTGTTCCCCACCAATTTAAAGGTATATTTTCCATACCCAATGTGAACTATAGCGGTATAGTCATAAAGTCCACACCAACATCCAGGCCTGCAGAGAGCACATAATTGTAAATTTCCCACTAAGCTTTGTGATATTTAAAGACAAAATAGTTGAAAATGGTGTCAATGGTGATCCGGGATGTGTAGTTGACTGCACTGACTGGAGGCATTGTGGCTATGGATCCCAACAGAATTGGCAAGTTGATTAGAGGAATCAACTTGACATTTGGAAATTCTTTGTGCACCAACCAAACTAAACCTGAAGCAGCTGCCCCACCCAAGAAGAACCAATTTAACTAGGGATAAACTCCAAGTTTGCTAAATATCCTTTCGGGACCAGCCAAACCGCATATGACTAATGTAGTGTATAACACATGATCATTGGGACATGTCCATGGGCTACTTGGAGACAAAAGATCTCTTTGGCATATATCTTTCACCGACCCCAACATCCACCATGCAACTCCTAGGTTGATTGTTCAAGCCACTAATGTGCTTTTAAACTGTATTGCATCCACAAGGGATCAGTAAACAGAAGAAAACCAATGTGGGTAGCCACTAACATGACCTAAAGAACATTCTTCAAATAAAGTAAATATGAAAATTTCATTCTGATTTTATAAAAATGGAATACCTTGTTCTAAAAAAAAATAATTCTAATGTGTATCTATAATACAATGTGTTTATCTATAATATGTTTGGAAAGTTTCATAATGGCAAAGAGAAATTTGAAGCTAAACAAAAGAAATGCTTTCATCAATTCACCAAGATGTTCAATAACAGGTTTAAACAAGACTAACAATAGTTCTTTTGGCATAATGAATAAACTCCTCAAAAAATGCCAAAGCCTAACACTAGTTTCTTTGACATAGAAAGAATAAACTCCTCAAATTTTTTTATTTTTTCTCAATCATTTGATAAGTAACAATCTAGTTTTCTGGAGTAGTTAATGGTCCAAAATGAAACCAAAAAATAAAGTTTAATTTGCTTGAAGAGTTTGTTTTTTCAACTGTGGTTCACGCTTATTTGTTCAAACCTAACCCCAAGGGGTTGAAGAGATTTGCTCTTCTGACCTTCCAATTGGCAAGATACTTAGCAACAAGAACACAACCACTTGAACTATATTGAGGAATATATATATATATATATATATTTGTTTCAATTGCAGATAGAGTTGATTCAGTTTTTTTTTTATGTTTCTCAGTTGCAAATGTTGCAAAAGCAGCAACAATAGTGAAAGGTGTTGCATGCAGTACATTCCATAGGTGCAGGATAGGGGTGGTTGATAATCCCTATCCTTTAGAATGTCTTGTTCCTTTAGAAAATTGACACTTGCAATTATTTCTTAACTATGCTTTAATTGTTGTTGCAAGGATTCGGTTTTTCCATGTTGATTAAGGAAATAACATTTACATTATTATCTAATTCTTCCTTAAGAGTTGCAATATGGTTTTCTTGAGATTTCTTTAAATCTTCAATTTCCTGAGCATGTTGATTGTTTGAATCTATCAATTTTTTTTTCCACTCTTGTTTAGGTTTTGACTTATCCAAATTATGATTTTCTTTTATCTGTTGAATAGAAATAAAATCCCTTTGTATGAACTATAGAATGGATTTTCCATTTTTCTTCATTGAAATATTTTCTTTTTTTGAGTTGTGCTTTAATTTCCTTAAGTTTGCTCAATTTTTTTCCAAAATCTTCAGATTTATTATCGATTGTATGTTGTGTATAATTCACAAAAACTCTAATTGCTCGAGCTAATTCTTTAGCTTTTTCTTTATGATTACTTGAAGCTCGCCAACTTAATTATATAACAATCTCAATAGACTCATGTTTCCTCTTATTGGTTTTCTTAACCATTAATTTGGTTTGAGAATTAAAATAGTATTCACTTAAGGATGGAACCGTTTTAGAAATTGGTTTGACTTCAGAAAGTGGCTTTAAAATGGAGGAAGCAACTGGAATGTTTGTTGAAATTGAAGTTAATGAAATCCCTAGAGACATATTCTTCATAACCTACATATATTTTTATGGGGTCTGTAAAACATTTTGAACTAGCTCCTTATGAATTCTTTGAACTTCTAGAGTTACAGTTAGTGAACTCTATTGAACCTCTTTGTTAATGTTCTGAACAATTGTTTGAATAATTTGTTGATCTTCAATTGTTTATTTTAACTTTTCATCTGGGATGATTCCAATTTTGTGTCTTTCTTGATGATCTATTTGATCAGGTCACTGAACATCAATTATCAATTTCCCCTGCATATAAGCACTTTGTTTTTTAACCAATTTCTTCTTTGTGCTTTAAAATTTTCTAATTTCTTCTTTACACTACTCACATTGTTTTTTCAAGTCAAATCAAATGAATCATAAGATTGTAATAAAGAATAAAAATCAAGTGAAGCTAGATATTTCGATGCTCCAATATTTTGCTCTTATGTAGATGAAAAGTCAGGCTTTGAGGAATGTCAGTAAAATGAAAACAAAAATTTTTAAACAATTTTAACTTTTGAAGAGGAGCTGCAATATAAAGACTTCTCTGTTTGAGATAAAATTCATAAGTGTCTTCTTTGAATTTTTCACTTTATCCTTTTCTTTAGCATCCATGAAATGACCTCTTTGAGAAACTTGATCAAAATCATCAACATGAACAAAAGCATAATCAAAATGGGTTGTTAATGTTGAAAGCCCTTTGACAATCTTAGCAATTCGTAATGATTAATACTTAGATATTTGGGATCATATATGAAATAAGGCAAGGAATTTAGCCAAAGGTTTTGTAACTCTTTCGCTTCAACTATGCCATGCCCCCTATATTGTAGCACCATCTAACCAATTTTAGTATGGAAACTAGGCCATATTTTCTTTTCTAGTCTATTTAATAGTCTATCTTTTCCATGAAGTGTAGTCTTATTGGTTATCTCTCTAATGGAAAACCTATCAATTATTTATCTTTGTCATACATGAGATCCTACCTCACTTCCATAAATATTGATAAAAGAAAATTTGTCTTCTAAAAACTAGTCACCAATTTGAAATAAGGCTTCCTGAAAATCCCTACTAAATCTCGAGGGGTTTTTCCAAATAAAAATTCATGATGATAAGTCATGATGTTGTTGCATATATCATAAAAGTGTTGTTTGTATTTAATTTCCCATAAGATAACACAATAATCCTAAATAGTTTGTTGATAGTTGAGATAATAACTCCATTCCATCAACAAAAATGGAACTTGAGGCTATAAAAACATCTATATGATAATTAGACATAAAAAACCTTTTTCAAACCCACAAAGAGAAGTTTAAAATAACTTAATGGCTTATGTTAAATTCTTAGACATAATATCTTCCCAATTAAATATTTTCAACTGCTTATGAATTCCATATATGAGAGGAAACCATTCCATTTTATAATGTCCAAGATTTGCTTCTCCATATAGTTTAGAAAGCATCTTGGCTATATATCTAAAAGGTTTATTTGAAGATTGCTATTCGATAATCTTTTAATGACTAAACTATAATCATTCTTCTTCTCACTGAGAATATCATTATGTAATTCATCCAAAAATAATTTGTTAAATAACATTTCAAGAGGATTAATCTTCTAAATGGCATTAAGGACTTCAAGTCTCCAGGAGGCAACAACATTATGATTTTCATCAACAATAGAGCAAGTTGGAATATGAGCATGAGTTAAAATCCAACTTATCATATCGTAATATGGAAAAAGGTTTTTCCTGGCTATGATTTTATGCAATTCAGTTTTCCTAATTGCTTTAGAGTCTAAAGAAGATTCATCATCTAAGTTCTCTGAGGCTACCCATTTTCTTTTTTCAAAGAAATTAAAATCCAATGTAATCTTCCCTGCGTCCTAAGTTTTAAAAGTCGTATATGCGATGAGGAATGGATTTAAGTTGGAATCCTCAAGTCTTGCAGCTTCTGCTACTTTCATTTTCATTTTAGTTTCTCAGACCGCATTTCTGGAAGCTTGCGTCTTCCCTTTCTTAACCATTTTATAACTTGTAATAGAGAAAAAAGAGTAAAATAAAATGAATGTACAAAAATGGGTAGTGTAAATTCAATAAATCAAAACATGCTTAATACTAACTAGAAAATGCATATTTTATAGGAATTAACTGTTCTTTTGCATAAATCAAGAGTTTAATGCACAAAAAACAAAAGGATATTTTAAACCAAAAAACTATATTACTGCATTTACCAACTACTCGAAAGAAATAATGGTGAATCTACTTAAAATATTGGGAAGTTAAAAATCCTATTATGCTTGTATTTGTTCATTAATGCTTTATCAACTAATGAAACGAGGATATACTTGGGTGATCGAAAGGTCGGGGAATTTTATTTTAGTTTAACACTTTAATGGACACCCATCCTCCAACTACCCTACTTCAGGTTTTATTTCAAGAACATGATAATAAAGAAAAATTATGTGAAAAACAAAGAAATGACACACCTAGTCGAAAGGTCGAGATAGTTATGGAGTTGAAAGAATACGAAATCACGTCTTGTGTGAGCTTGGAAGGTTGAAACCTCCAACCTCTAATTATAAGTTTTTATTTTATTATTTTAAAAAATAATATGTTTTTTTAACCAATTTATAAAATAAAATTTAAAATTCAAAATTTTTGAAGGGTTTTCATTTTTATTAATAAAAAAGTGAGGGTTGTTGTAGGCCTAACAACACCCTTGTGATAATACACTAGCTCATTTTGACCTCCACGAAATCCAGACATATCCATATGTATCCAAAAAAATCCATAGTCCTAAATAGCTTGTGTGAGTTGCCTCCACTATGTTGAATAACCATCAGTGGAGCCACTTGGAGTGAATGAGGGGAATGAACCAATTCCCCTTATTTATTCACATAATGTGGTTATCTATTGTGTAGAGTGGCATGCCCCTTGTGGATCAAGTTTTATTTGGTATTTTTTACTATGGTTAAGTTATTGATATGATCATACAACCTGATTTTTAATCAAAACCTCAAGCACGAGGATGCCTACAAGTTTAGCCCAATAATTAGCTTCTATATTCAACTCGCTTTTCATGTGGAAATAGAAAATGTTTATTTTCTAAATCAAGGAGCAAAGATGGTTGCCAACTAGGCACAATTATAGACAAACTCAATATAGCTACAAAAAGACCCATGAGGGGTAGACCAATTGGTTTGCATGGGTTTAGTCCGTGCGAGGCCATAGGTTTAAACCTCATGGGGAGGGGTTGAGGATGGAAGCCAATTTGGTGAATTAAACTTCCCAATGGGCTTCCAACCTTGACCCAGTGTCATACAATTTTAAGGATAAGCATCCCATTATGGGTAGATCTATATTCTTCCATCCAATTAAAAAGCCAACCCCAACCTAGAAATAACTTTAAAAAAACAAAAAACATAACTATAAAAGAGAAAAAATGTTTAAATTTCTATTACAAAATAAATCTTTTAATTAAATTATAGTAAAATGGATAATTCAATGATAATAATCCAAGCTCCCATGAATGAGCAATAAAATATTATTTACTCAAACCTATAACAAAAGTTGGAGCAAGAACTATTTATAACCATTGCCAAAAGCTTAACTTTTAAATGATTTGTCCTATTTCTCTTTATTGTGTTGGTGATGTGAAAAAATGTAGGTGCACATTTTCTTTTTGTAATAATTATTTAATAAAAATATATGCTATTAAACAAAGTAAAGAAATGAATGTAGAAGAGGATTTTATTGAATTTTATATAATAGAAAACTACAAATTCACCTATACAATATAGAGTGAGATGAGATTATGACATATATACATGTACATACTTGCCAAGGTAAGAAAACATAATGCAAAAATAGTGACCATCAAATAAGAATTAATACATTGGGCAACCATCCACTTGGATACCCTTAGCAGTGGGGCAAATAGATAAAGGGCAATGCTCCCCACCTGTTCCCCACCAATTTATAGATATGTTTTCCATACCCAAGGCGAAGTATAGCAGTATAGCCATAAAAGCCAAACCAACATCCAGGCCTGCAGAGAGCACATAATTGTAAAGTTGCCACCAAGCCTTGCAATATTTAAAGACAAAATAGTTGAAAATGGTGCCAACGGCAATCGAAGATGCGTAATTGACTATACTCGCTGGAGGCATATTGGCTGTAACTCCCAACATAACTGGCATGTTGATTAGAAGAATCCACTTGACATTTGGAAAGGCCTTGTGCACCAACCACACTAAAAATGGAGCAGCTGCCCCACCCAAGAAGAACCAATCTAACTAGGGATACATTCCAAGTTTGCCAAATATCCTTTAGGGACCAGCCAAACCCCATATGCCTGATGCATCGAAGAACACATGATCATTGGGACATGTCCATGGGCTACTTGGAGACAAAACATCTGTTTGGCATATATCTTTCACAAACTCCAACATCCACCATGCAACTCCCAAGTTGACTGTTCCAACCAGTAATGTGCTTATAAACTGCATTGCATCCACAAGAGATCAGTGAACAAAACAGAACAAATGTGGGCAGCCACTAACTTGATCTTTCGTGAATAAAGTAAATATGGAAACTTCATTCTAATTTCTAAAAAAATGGAATACCTTGTTCTAAAGAACCAGAATTATAAGGTGTATCTATAATATAGGGTGTTTATTTATAATATGTTTGGAAAGTTTCATAATGGTAAAGAGAAATTTGAAGCTAAACGAAAGCAATGCTAGATCTTAGACTTTTGTGAGCCATAACGATAATGAGATTGTCTTTGGGATTAATCACATCATGACTATTTGGTTGATATTTCAAGCCATCTAATGTGGTTTTGAACCTTTGTCCGGAGGATGAACCACATTAAATGGTTGGAAACTTTGACCAAGTCATCATGATGTGTGATTAGTCCAAAAACAATCTCAAAAATAATTCTTTTATCAATTTACCAAAATTTTCAATAACAAGTTTAAACAAAACTAACGCTAGTTCTTTTCGCAGACATAATAAACTCCTCAACAAATGCCAAAGTCTAACACGAGTTCCATTGACAATGAAAGAATAACTCATGAAAAAATTAATTTGTTTTTCAATCAGCTGATAAATAAAAATCTAGTTTTCTGGGGCAGTTAATGGTCCAAAATGAAAGGAAAAATAATGTTTAATTTGGTAGAACAGTGGCTATTACTCATTTTTAAATTATTTGTGCTTCAATATGAAATTACTATCTGGACCTTTTCCAATGGAGGGTTAAAATGGTATTAGAATTGTAGAGCAAAAAAACAAAAAGCGATGTTTATGTTTATAAGTTGATTTTTTCCATCTCAAGTATGAATTTAACATGAAACCTGAGAGATCAAATTTTTTCAAGTACAAGTTTTAGAATGTAAAATTTTATTATTTAAATTATATTTTCAAATATTAAATAAATTATATATAGGTACCAAATAAAAGTAACTTTTTATTTTCATTTTTATTTTAAAGAAAACAGACAATCATACTTACATATCTTATACTAAACTGTAAAATAAACGTCCATACTAAATAAAACTTTGAAAAAAAAATAAAAATAGAAATAACATTAACATACCTGTACAAGGAATATAGAACGTGGTGGGATTTTCATGTAATGGCCCAGCTTGAAGTCTGACAAGAAAGAAACTGCCTGGAAAGAAAAAGGAATATCGAACGTGGTGGGATTTTCATGTAATGGCCCAGCTTGAAGTCTGCCTGGAAAGAAACTGCCTGGCTCATACTCATGTAACCATAGACCTTGAAGCAAACATTGGCAATAGGCTTCTCAGGCAGGATATATCCCATTATGTATTCGGTAATAATGTTCAAGCTTGGTTGTTGTGCCAAAACCAAACAAGACGGGCTGCGGGGCAGCTAGTCCCTGCCCCAGCCCGCAGCGTAAGAGCCCATCCACGGTGCCCTACGCTGACCAGTATCAGCGACAGCCTAAGCAATCGGAGAAGCAAAGGCGGCCCAGCAGAGGTTACAGAAGGGTACAGAGACGGAGACAGAAGAGTGGGGTTTGACGGGTGGAGGTTCGACTTCGCCAAGGGCTATGCCGGAAATCTGCTGGGCGCTTATATTCAAAACACCAGCACCAAATTCGCAATTGGGGAGGTGTGGGACGATATGGCTTATGGCTCCGACCAGAATGCCCATCGCCAGAGACTGGTCGACTGGGTGCACTCCACGCGTGACCGAGCAGCGGCCTTTGAATTTACTACCAAAGGGATCTTGCAGGAGGTGGTGAAGTATAGTGAGCTGTGGCCCCTAAAGGATTCCAACGGGAAACCAACTGGCATGATCGGGGTTTTACCCCAGAAGGCGGTCACGTTTATAGACAATCACGACACTGGGTCCACCCAGAACATGTGGCCTTTCCCCTCCGACAAACTGCTGCTGGAGGGAGACCTGTACATGGCTGCTATTGACGAAAATATTGTGATGAAGATCGGGTCGAGGTATGATGTGGGAAACCTGGCCCCGCCTGCTCCACAATTCCGCATCGTCGCTTCTGGTAATGACTATTGCGTGTGGGAAAGGAACAGCTTCTCCGCTGAATGAGCGCCATCAGTAGTCCAGCAGTTTTGATGGATTTAACTGTTTTATATAATCTCTTATGTTACATTTCCATATGCCGCTCTTTATTGGGATTGGCTGAATAAGCAATCTGGATTTTGTGTGTTTTATGATGATTTTAGCAAATTGCTATAATGTAAATGGTCCATCTAATTAATATAGATAATTCATTTGCTATGATGTACATGGTCCATCTGATTAATACAGATATAACTTTTCCATGCTGAAAAAAAAAAGCCCAACAGCGATTATAGCGTCTTCGAAAAGGCTGAAGGGAGAAATGTAAGTTGTGAAAATTGACAAATTTATCTATAAATATCTTCATCCTCCGAAATACTCTGGTTAAGCAAGTTACATGCGTCAGTAATAATAAATTATTACCTGCCTACTCTGACTCAGCGTAGAAAATATTTGCTTCTAAACAAACCCCAGTTCAACCCCAGTTAACATGTTCACATCGGTCTTTAACGAAAAGCTTTGAGTGTCTTAAATGCATGATCCTTTTGGCGCTCGCTCGCCACGTATCTCATCTACCAGCTACCTTCATTACCGAGCATCCAGAAATCCTTCAGATGGCAGTAATATATGTTGCATGCCCGCCTCCCTCTGATGGCTGTTACCCCTTTGTATGCCTGCCATTCACTGTTCATTTGGGTTCATCCAGCACGTTGAGGGGTTCACACTACTGAGTTGAGACCACATTTTCAATCCCCTGCATAGAGTTCTGTTTGTGTCCATTTTTTGAAACTGTTATTGTGCGCCATGCAGGCGTCGCGGTCCTGGGATCAGGTGAAGTTCAGACGCAGTCTTTAAAACGAATCCTGTAAACTTTCTGAGCGAGAAATGATTTACCAGGCCTTGTAGGGATGTATTGGGATCAGGTGAAGTTCAGAACCATGATCAGAACTGTAATTAAAGTCATCCGGCAGAAGCTTTATTGGTAGCCCAGAAGTGCTATACGGTAGTACTTGTGCTGGCTACCAGAAAGCCCCAAAGGCCCTCTTGTTTATGCCAGTTGCTGGACAAGTGAATAAGGTTCAAGTTAGGGGAAAATTGGAAGTTCAGAGTGAAATTGTCATCTGTGAAGTCGAGACTTGTCTCCTGTGTACACTCTCTGGTTTTGAGCTCATACCAGTATTTGGGGCAAATTCTTTGCAGCACCCATTAGAAAATTAATAGACTGTCGGCATTATGTTGCAGTTCCATCATCCGTTTATTGATGTTGTTCAAAGTTCCCGGGAAGATAATTATAGACTGAAGATAAATGCTGCAATAATGGGGAGACGGTAGGTTGGCGTTGCTGCTGAAGTATGTCAGGCTTGGCAATATCATAGATCACACACGGGATCTCATGATTATGTCTGCCCAGGTTACTAGTTATGACTACTCCTTTATCACGGGAGTCGCGTTTCACTGTTTTATTCACATCGCAGTTGCTATCCGAGCATCTATAATAGTTCCTGCAAAGTGTACACACTCAGTGCGTGGCAAGCAAAAAGATGGGCTGCAAAGAGTATACAGTCAAAGAGTACACAGTCAGGACATGGCCAGCAAAAGGATGGGCCTAGATTAATTAGCTTGCCAATGGGCCATGCAAGGAATTTTATATGTTCAAAGAACTCTATAGATTCACAACTCTATATGTTCGTTGTTGGATTTTGGTAAGTTAGTTATTTAATAATAAATATATACGGTCTCTACATATTTATAACTCATGAGCAAACTAGTTATTTGTTGTCCAAAAATGCACTTAACCATGTTGGAACAAAGGACATCATAAGCACCTCGGATTGGGGCTGTTCTTCATGAATTTGTTCCCGTACTTGCGCCACTTATAGTTGTCTTCTAGGATGTCAATTTCGGATCTGGTCAGAAAGGCGTATTTGAGAGGTCGTTCTGCCTTTCTCTTCCTGCTGCTCTTCTTAGGGCTTCTGTTCAAAAAGAAATTATAACTATTATAGAAATTCTGTAAATAAGCAAGGTGCGACGTATTCTACAGCCTACTTAAATTTTAGAAAGCCCAACTATATTTGTTTAAACATTGAAAGTGGATCTATAATGTACTGAAATAATTGTTTTCAATTTTCTGCATACAAGAAGGTTCACACAACTAGTTCTTTAATCCCTTGTATAGATCCGAGGCGAAAATGATTAGTTATGTTGAAGTGTATAGCAAGTGCTTAGAATGATCAATTTTAAATTGAACGATTTGCAGGTCATGATAAATGCAGGGAAGGATAAAGGTCAGACGAGCGTGATCAAGCGAGTAGTTAAATCGCAAAACCGAGTTATTGTCGAGGGAAAGAACTTAGACCGAGAGCAAACTCGAACCAGAGCGGAAGATGCAGCTCGCAGCCGAATTAGGTCTCCAACCGAGACAGGTAGCAGTGTGGTTCCAGAACCGTCGGGCACGCTGGAAGACGAAGCAGCTCGAACGGGACTACGATGATCTCAAGCAGCAGTACGAGGAAGTTGTCGCGGAGAAAAAGAAGCTCGAAGGACAGGTAAAAACACTGCAGATTGACTTTGTTTGTCTGAAGGAAAAAAATGGATGTCAAAGAATTGTCAAATATTATCAAGAACAAAAATAAAATGTTGATTTTAAGAATAGCAGCTGTAATCGACAGAATAACGAACTGGTTGGATTTACCTGAACAGTTGAATTCGGACTATATCAATACTGTTGAATTATTGGATAATCAAATTGTAGCCTTGTGGTTGTTCGTCGGTTACTTCTTGCAAGGTGGAGCGGGCAGGAAGCCACCGCCGAGAGCTATGGTGCAGGGTGGAGCGGGCAGGAAGCCAAAGCGAGGCAGCGTAGAAAGGAGAACCGGAAGCAACAATTCGATTAATATCACTGTGCGTGACAGGCTTGCCATAGACAATTGATAATCGAAAGCAAGGAGGATATGAATTAGCATAATGCGTTGCAGATGAAGCAGCAGCTGAGGGTGAAGGCATTTTAAGGGAGGCTAAGTAAAGTCTTGCTTCTATGCAAATTGACACGGCATTGCAACGATGGTTTGACACGCCAACGATGGTTTCGACACGGCAACGTTTAATAAACCTAACCTATGCCATACCCCCATTTCTCCGTAATGTTAGTTCCCAGTAATTAACATTAAATGTTAGCGAACTAATGCTATCCCAAAGATAGCATTACTTCAGGCAGGCGACGCTGTTCTAATTAACCAACTGCTTTCCGAACATTTTCCTAAGTTTTCAGATCGTATACCTCGTATTGAGGCCAAATAAGACGAACGTTGCTGTGATTGGTTACACGCATCCGCAAACATATTTTATGGCATGGATTAATGGAAAATATCGCCAAACTTTGGTTTAAGGGAAAATGAATTTATCGATTCCTGTGTCAGACTAATGCAATCGTAAAAAACCGATTACTATAGTCCCTGCCAGGCCCGGGGGGCAGGGACTAATAAGGAGATAAAGTATACAAAATAACCAATAAAATATCATCTCAAGCAAACTGAAAATCCATGTGCTTACCTGATTAGTAGTAGCGGTGATGATACTTATGGGAAGAGTGAATAGCCTGGCCTAACTTATAACGATAGGCTGAGGTCTTTGTGAGCTGATCTATCCACCCCTTAGGTAGAAAATAAAATGTGTATTAATATAGTATTTAATCATATATAAAATTTATAATTTGAAAATTCAAACCATTTTTATATAAATGTATATATAATATTAAATTATATATATATATTAGTAAAATTATATTAAATAAATAATTGGTGAATACAGATAGATGATAAAACAATTATCTTTGTAATCCATTCATATTATTTAAATTAAAAAATAATAGAAATTATTTAAATTATAACTCTTTTTTAATTATTATTGTTATTAGCTTAGTATAACTTATAGAGGAAATGACATTTTTCACTACATTTTTCTTAGTTTAATCAAAATCCGATCCAATGAAAAAGACTATATAGTCTATAAGCTAGACTAAGCAATTGTTATTAATTACAACAAGAATTAATATATGAGTTTAATATATATATTCAAAAACACACGTAAAAATATTCTTAACTATGGAGATTCACTCCCATTTTATGATGTATATCCTTAACTTCTAAGTAGTTTTTCTCACAATACCATGGCTCATCAATACCACATGCCAAATATGACATGTGTGCATATGATATGTTCTTCAATTGATTTATTTGAAAACAAAACAAATTAATAATTAGAGATAAATCTTAACCTTTGATTTATGAATATACTATTATGACTATTGGGGCATATTTGTTGGAGGTTAAATATCTACCATGCATCTAATAATTATTGATAATTAAATTAAAATTCTACAAGTTCTATTATCAAATAGACATGCCTATTGCCATAATTAATAAGTTTACATGGTTTGATTGACTTCTGAATCATTAAAATAAAAATAAGATATTTTACAAACTATCTCTATGTTAGAATTACCATTTTGAGGGCAATGATGAAGTTTGCATGGTGTCACTAACTTCCAAATCATTACAATGCAAAGAACATATTTTAGAAACTATATCTATGTTATAATTACCATTTAGGGATTTAAGCACCACAAAATATTTTAGAATATATTTAGTAATAGCCAGGATCAACAATAGATATTTATCTCAAAATTAGTTATGTATTTTATTTTCATTAATTAAATTGATTAATTAAAAAGAAAAATAAAAACATATAAATGTTTCATTTAAACATGGGTTATTTACAAGTTTTGAAAATGTTGTTACATGTTTTTTTGTAACCTTGGTAGACTCTTTGAGTTTACATGTCCATTATTCACCCCGCTACTAGGGGACGGTGGTGTGAGAGTAGCACAAGATTCGAAACCAAGATCTCTGATTCGGTGAAACTTCATTCCACGGCCATCGTCACTTGAATTACCCCAGGTCGAC
>APFE030348000.1:6300-25764 GCA_000404065.3 Pinus taeda
GGGAGAATTCCATCTTTTGTTTTCAACTTTCATGGAATATAACATAAGGTTGGATCCGCTTGGTCCAACAACATTATCCCTTGTTCTAGAAAGACTCCCATATTAACCTGTTCATTAGCTAACTTTTTATTTTCCCTTTTGACATGATAAATGTCAAACACATTTATTTGGCAACATCCTTATTTGTTGGTATATAGGGAGGAGATCTGCTTCCTTTTGTTTTATTAATTTGATACATCTTTGTATGATTATCATTGAGTCTCCAATCAAACTCATTTGATGTAGTCCCTTTGCAGAAGCAATCTTTATCCCTTGCCAATGGGCTAAGGGTTCAGCTTGATTGTTCGAGGCTATTCCCAAACCCCATGCAAACTTATTCTTTATTTCTCCATCAGGGTTATACAACACCCCTCCGCTCCTGCCTCCCCCAATGTTTTTATGTGCTTATTAATTAAATTTAAATATGGTTTTTTCAACTATAAATTTTGATAGGGAACTAGAAACCTCCCCAAATATATGCAACAACCCGCAAGCCACATATATCAAAAATTCACAGTTCAGGCTAGGACCAGGATGTCCAAAGAGCACCGAAACTAGAGACGAGATCCCAAACTCCAATGGGACGTCTATCCTTCCAACATTCCTATGATGGGCCATGTTTCCAGGGTCTTGAACTAGGGTGGATGGGATGACAAACCACCATCCCTAACACTCGAGTTAAGCACCAATTTACCAATTAAATTTAAATATGGTTAGAAAATGATTATTTTAATTTATAAGGTAAAATGAATATTTTTTTTTGTGTAAGCTTGGCAATACTTCATTTTTCTATTAATTATATATAGTCGGGTAAAAAAAATATGTCTTGTGGCCTCAACCTACCCGAGGGAAACCAGGTTTGTTGCCCACCGATCAATATCATATGACATCCAAACTTTAAACAGTTTGAGAATATCCATCCATGCTAAATATACTATTGTATCTATTGTATGCTTAATCCTTCGACTTTTAAAGTAAATGTTATCCGACATAAAACCAAAAAATTACTTTTTGCTACTCTGCGTCAGTCATCAGATGACTCAATAGGGGTCGGGTCCTTTGCACTTGACCCGGACACTTCATTCTGCAACAAGGTTTGAATTTGTTTTTCAATTCAACCAAAATGGAGGTTTTGATGATATTGTTGTACCTACACTGCTTGAATCTCCTTTTGGACGTCCTTTAGGCTTGGCTCCTCTTGACGAGCTTGCATTGGTTCTTCTCAGTCCCTGTATGTTGACATGGCCCGAGCCAACAGGTTCTTCAAGACCCAGTACTGTTGGACTATCTGTCTAAACAATGTTTGTCGGCCTCTAGTTTGCCCCAGATCTATGAGCAAGGGCTCCCAATCTTTCGTTGGAAGCACTTCAGTCACAGCCTTGGCATTTAGCTCTGCCTCCCATGTTGATATTATGGCTTTTACTTGAGCTGGAGTTCATCCATGGTATGCATTTATTAAGTTCTCAATGCTTTCCTCTCCAGTTTTCCTGCCCCTTTTTCGCTGGGTCTTGCTTGTCGAAGCCATCGAAGCCTTAATTTTCTTTTATGTTTGTTTATCGGTCCGATGACCCCCTTTTCTTCCCTACCTCGCTTCCACCTTCACCATATTTTCCTTCTGCAATTCTTTCAGCCCCCACCCCTCTCTCGTTCTTTCCTGCTCCTAGTATCGGAGCGTTGGAGGTAGAGTGACAAAAGAGTTAAATAAACCTGTAAGGGTAGCATAAGTGAAAACATTATAACCAATCCATATTTCATTCGTGGCCTTCAACCTTTCCATGTAAATCATCTTTACAGAATAATGAATTTGAATATGCAGGAGATGACTCGGGTGCGCCCCAGTCCCTTCCCATCTTTCCTTAATCCTTATTGTGCGCAACATTAAGAGAGTTTCTTCCCTCCACCACTCATTTCCCCCCTTGGGGTCGGCCAACTGGATTCCAGGCTGAGGTCCAACTCCACCCGAGGTTGCTGACAAGCATGGCTTGGGGTGACCAAAGCAAAATACATGGGTTTAGCTCGGTTTTAGTAGCAAATGCAAGCCCACTGGAGTCATGATGTCTTGAATCCTCCTAACTTCCGTTAGTGAGGATTTTAGCGCGGCCCTGTAGTCCGCCTTGAACCAGAATGATGGAGAGAGAAGTTATTAGCCTACGCAGTACTCCCCCTCGGCCAGACTTATGAGCCTCGACCGAACCATACCGCCATTTCCACCAAAGTTTTCTTATCATGGCAGAATTACTAACCGCACCTGGGTTCCATTCCCCCACCTTCCTATAGATTCCCTGCTACTTCTCAAGATTACCCAGGAGCCACATTGAGACCAGTTGGTCGAACTTACCACAATTACAGTGCCCCAACATCCCTTTCCTACCCTTTTGGATTTGCATGTCTCCCACTAACCATACCAATCAGATTGATCATATCTTCTACTTCCCATACCCCCCTCGCACCCCTCGCTGGTTCTAGAGACTACCAGGCTGCTGCAGGCTTTCAAGGGAGCCTCGACCCCTTCTATAGCCCAATCTATAGGTTTTCAAGGTGGCAATTGCCAATTTCATTCACCAGGATCTGAGAGTCCCTCCCAACCCTCCATAGATCCCCTCTTTCCCCCCACAACCTTCCATAAATTGCAGCAAATAAATAACTATATACTAAAAGCAGAATACTTAGCTAGAATTCTCGTATTCTTCCATATATTGCAGCAAATAAGAAACCAGACATCAATAGCAGAAGATTGGACTATCATTTTCCGAAAACATTGGAAACCACCCCCATTCGATGCCAAACTCGCCTCCAATCATGCAACATTTATTCCATATCTAGACTTAAGTAGGCTTGAGTTACATACCAGCCTCCTTCTAGGTCGTTGAAGGCAAATTCCAAGTGCAGATGACAGTCCCTTCTCTTGCAGACCTTGTTCTCCTCTTGGCTTGCAGTCTCGTTGCCCGCCGTTCGTTTCCTCCTCCAACCTTGCATGCATTCACTAAAATCCCTCGCCACCTTTCTGCCTTGAAAACTTACCAAACTAACCGTTTGTTTTCCCGAGGCTACCTCCACTTGCCTCTCTCTCTTGGTACCTTCTTCCACACTTGTGTGGGGTCCTTGGGTGGGCCACCCACGCACCCTGTCCATTGTCATTCTCCCATGTCAACGATCCCCTTCCAGATCCGTTCTCCCTTCATACCCCAATCGGAGGTAAAATGAATCTTAATTGTAGTACTTATAAGTTATGTATTTTAATGTGATATTTATATTATCATTTTCTTCTATCTAAAAAGTTATTCATAATTTTATTAATAAAAACAAAATTACAATATAACAAATTGAATTTTATTAATTTTATGACTTTAAAATTTTTACAAACACTACAACATCTTCCCCATATTTGGTTCTATATTACATTTTACCTTTTATTACTCCTCCATACTAAGCTTCATATTACTTTTAACCTTTTATTATTATTTATTTGAGTGGATACCTAAATGTTTACAAATTCTTTACATCTTATAAATTTAACATATTAATATAATTCAACGTATTGAGTACACATGTAAAAATGTTTACATACTTTCTTACATTACACCTACACATCTCCCCCATACTCAGTTGTAGAGCATCGACTGATACATTTGGTTCAAAATTTATGACTAACTCCAATAGGATTTATCTCACAACTTGTCATTTTGCTCTTAACAACTCTACCTCCTACACGAAAAATAACTTGGATAAGAATTGCCCCTTAAATACCTTAGAATAGGATATTCACAATCTAAGAAATGAAGGTAATATCTCTTCCTAGGGAACTTCAATGCTAGAACTGCTACTAACCAAGCTACTCTCCAAAGTAATAACTCTTACCATAATCTCCTCTGGCTAGATGAGGACTTTGACTTAGCTAGTTAAATTCAAAAGAAATTTTGAAGGCATAGCTCAGAACTTATTTGGTACCAAGCTAATCAAGTTTTGTAGTTCCAAAGACCTGATAATTTGTAATGGGATTAATAAGTGGTCAACTTCTAGCTAGATTACTTGTATTCATGGGTTTCGCAGTAGTGTTGCGGATTATGTGATATCTAATACCCATATTCTCAGTTGTATTGTAAATTTTGACCTCCTAACTAAACACAATCCTGGTTCTAATTATATGCCTCTAACCTTAACTCTAAACCTTGACATGCACACCAGCCATATGCAAGAGAATTGTGAGAATCAAAGGCACGTTTGTTTTGACAAAAGTAAAATGGACCTCTTCTTAAAGGATTTAAAAATGGATTTAGATTTATTAACGTATAATGATAACATTGATCACATCTACTACAATTTCACTACAACCCTTTCCACTACCATTAACAAGTTCGCTATCGAGGTGTCTTATAAAAAGAATAAAAGAACTTCCAACCCCTTGGTATGATAAAAATTGTAAAATTGCTAGGAAATAAATTAGAGATGCCCCTAACGAAACCGTAAAACTTGAAAAAATAAATATGTACAAAGCTCTTATCAAAAGGAAGAAAAGATCTTATACAAATAGGAGGCAAGAGCATCTTCTTCACCTTTCTAAAGTCGAACCTCAAAAGTTTTGGAGGCAAATTCTTGTTCATAAAACGAAAGACTATAATTTGATCCCCTTAAAGAATTAGAATATCTATCTTAAGAATCTCTATGATTCTCTTGACACCATGGACACCATAGGAGGATATCTTTACTTTAGAAGATGTGGAGTTTGGGATTCAAAAACTCACTAATGGGAAAGCTAGGGATATTGAAGGCTAAAAAGCTGAAATTTTAAAATGGGAAGGTATGTCCTCATCCCTTATATACACAAACTCCTCAATTTGGCAGTGAAACAAGGTTGCCCTAAGCCTTGGATGCAAATGTTTATTGTTCCTATATTTAAAACTGGGGATAAAAACATTCCTCTAACTACAGGACCATTATGATTAGCTACATTTTAGCTAAACTATATGGGCTCATTTTGAAAAAAAGATTAACCTTTGGCTTGAAAGCCAAGGTAAAATAGCTAAAGGGAAAGTTGGATTTAGGAGACATCATTCAACTATAAACTATCTTGTTACTATGATAATTGTGGAGGAATCTCGCAATAATAAAATTGATCTTTTATGTTGTTTTGTTGATTTTAGAAAAGCTTTCAACACAGTTCCTCGGGATAATCTATGGAAGAGGCTAGAAGAGATCATAGTTCCTCTCCAGTTAAGGGTTGTTGTTACTAGGTTATACGAAAATGTTATTGCCAAGCTTAAGGCCACTGAGGGTTGGTCACAAGAAATTAAATGTAATATCAGAGTTAAGTAAGTGTGTCCCTTGTTCCCCACCCTTTTTGGCATTTACATTGATAAGCTAGAAGAGTGTCTGGACGCTGCAAAATTTGATGACCCAAAACACATTAGTTTGGTCATTGCTCTTCTCCTTTATGCTGACAATATCGTTCTTCTAGCCAAGAGCCATGACAATCTTAATAAATAGCTTAGAATCCTCCAATGTTACTGCTCCAAGATGGGTGATTGTTAATACCAACAATACTAAAATCATGATAATTAAATCCAAAAAGATCAACTATGATAATTTCATTTATGATAATAATTAATTGGAGAAAGTTTCTTCATACAAATATATGTGAATTGACATTCATCATCAGTTCAACGAGAATTATAGCATTGAGAAATGGATTATTGGAGGTTGGAAAGCTTATTATGGGCTTGAAAACAATTGTAAAATGACTGATATTTAGGTATGGAGTAAAAAGTAGTTCATCTTTGAAACTCTTTTCACCCATGTTATTTTATATGGATGTGAGGTTTAGGGTTGCAATGTATCCAAATAATCATGGAGGAAGATTGAGTTGATCTAAAAATAATTTATAACTAATAGCCTCAAGATTAAAGGAAATACACCCTACCTTGTCGTCTTCATTGAAACTAGTTCCCCCCCCATTAAAATCATGGCTATGATTAGGTATCTCATGTATAAGAAGAAACTATACAACATGGAAGCAAAGAGGTTCCCAAAAATAGCTTCTAACTATAGCCAAAACCTCCACCTCCGGCTCAAGTGAGGTTGGCATAAGGATGCCCACTCTTGGCTAGACCATTGGAGGGTAAAAGAGGAGATCATATTAGAGAATAAGGATAATATTAAAAACATCATTACTTCCAAATTTATGGACAAGTTGTGGGAAGATAAGGAGATAGAGCGAAGAAGGAAGCTAAGGTATTATAAGGAAGTGATCAACCTTAATCCTGATAAACAAAAGTATATTTTTTGTCTTGACCAATGCTAAGAATAAAACGAACATTATCAAGATAAGAACTAATTCTCATGAGCTTCAGAGTGAAATCGAGCGTTGGTCAACTCCCAAAACACCTTGGAACGAAAGAGTTTGTCACCTTTGCGATGCTAATAGGATTGAAGATGAAAAGCACTTTCTCTTGGACTACCCATGTCTTACTCACATTCATTCTAATTTTCAATATCTTTGCCACACTACCAACCTTCCTGACTTGTTAAGTCAACAAAACTATAGTGATCTAGGAACGCTTCTCTCCCTGCTTCTCGATTATAGAAATAAAATATTAAAGAATCTCAACTAATCTTTTACTTTCTTAAGGTCTGATAGACCATGTTGGTCATAATGGACATTAAACATCATTATCATCATCACCATCATCATATAAAATTATATATTTATAAATAGTTATAATATAAGTGCTTAATATTTCAATAAAATATAAAGTTAAATAAACATATAGTAAGATAAAATATATTTCAATTTTTAATTTGGTTTGTTGTAGTTGTTATTTTTTATATTATATGTGTGTGTGTTAATTTTTTCATTTATATCATAGATAAATTAAAAATTTATATATCATAACAATCCTTCCAATAAAATATAAAAATTAAAAATTATAAAAAAACACACCACATATAAACATATTTAATAATTTAAATTGTGTTAAATATATATAAATATATATTATATATATATATATATATATACACACACACACTTAAATTATACCATCCTAGATCCATTTTAACTCTGGATTTATCAAGCGTCGAGAGGGATAAAACCTCTTGAGCTACAAACTTCATTTTTTAGTGCAAAACTCGGGGAAGAGTTTACACCTTGAGATATTTGATCCCTCTCGGCGCTTGATAGATCTGGAGTTTGAGATAAATCTAGGTTGGTTCCAGTTATGTAGGATACTACCAAATTTGTGAAATATCTAAGTAATATGATAATTTTACTTCAAATGTGCTCAATTACCTTTGTTTGTTAAGAATTCATCCATCTTAACTCTAAATCCTCATGAGTCTCAAGATCTACGATGGATCTATGCTCGTCCATGTGCAGATTTACAGTAAATCCATCCTATAAAATAATGCAATCCATTAATATATATTGAAATCAATGCAATTCAATAGTATTCACTGACCATCAAACTCATGAGATCCAAATTTCCACCTAAGATGAATGGGTTCATATATGGTTTCCATCTCACTGAAACTTGACTAATCTTAAAAAATCAAATAATAAAAATATATGAAATACAATTTATTTTTAATTTTTGATATATATATATATATATTCACATCGCTTGTTCGCTTGTGTCCCTGATATTCCTAAATATTTTTTAAATCCTCAATAGATTTGAGTCTATTATTGATGTGTGTTTTACATGGAAGTATATATAGCAAACAACATCATTGTGAGCATCAAAGATGGATGTGATATGCATCGAATTTGTGAAACATGTGTTTAACCTAATGCATACAATGGTTTTGGAAAGCAAAAGATCATATGAATGGTGCAAATACTTGTGTAGCATAAAATATGCAATTGTCTTACGTGTCCAACCCAATCAAACCAAACCTTATACTAACAAACAAGCTCTATTTGACAATCACTTTTGCATATTTATATTCTATCAAAAAATCCATCTTATATAATAATGTGATCCATTAATATATATTGAAATAAATGCAATATAATAGTATTCAATAAAATCAATGCAAACAATTAATCGAATCACACTTAAACTAATGCAATCCAATAATATTCAATGAAAATTCAATTAATTCAGTGGTACATAAAATAATGCAATCCAATAGTATTCATTAAAATCAATGTCATCAATCAAATCAATCACACTTAAACTAATACATTGAATGGACCCGCTAAAATCAATGCAATCAATTAATTCAATTACATTCAAACTAATGCAATCTAATAATATTCATTGAAATCAATTCAATCACTCTTAAAATAATGCATCAAATAATATATAAGTATATATTAATGAGTTTAAATATGATTTAGTTTTTAATAGATTATAACCATGTACTTAGTAAAGACATCCATGTACATGAACTAAAAAGATGTGTGGGAATACCATGGGCACCCATTTAAGAGTGGTCAACTTTTATCAAGGGTTGCATACCAAATAAACCATTTCTATATCTAATCAATTTCCTATTCAGTTGGATTCAGAAGTCTTTGAACCCAGTGTTTACATCCCTGACAGTCTCACTGAATAATTCAATTTAAAGAAAAGTTCTAACATGTTCTTCATATAATATTATATCCTAAATTATGTGAAAATATAGAGGCCATAATTATATGCATTCATCTTTTTCTACAAGTAATACATGAAATTTTAACAGTCTTTCCAATTGGTTTTATCTTTTAAACTTTCATAGTGATATAAGAACTCTATATTTGACAAATTCATTGAGCATCGTGTCTATTGAGCTCTTTTCTTAATAATTAAGATAAATTGCTTAGGGTGTAAAATATAATCTATAATCCATCTAATGCAGACTTATTTCGTGGGTTTAACTAAGATTTTGAGCCATCAATATGGGTTGCACTAAAATTTTGATCCAAAGTGTATCATATGGTGATATGCAACTGTTGAAATTACGTAGAAACAGGCTAGAGTGAAACAACTCGTACTACAGGTTAATTTTATAGATGGATATAACCTTGGGATCCATAGATACGTAGGATATGGACCTATAGATATGTTGGATATGGATATATATAAATTTGTAAATGGATCTAGATCTAAATCTAGGTTAAGGACATGGAAACCTTTTCTTACACAATTATTCTAGTCACCTCACTCTGATTACATCACATGTATTCACTTATTCTCATTACCATATATAGTAGGGAAGTCAGATTTAGATTGTTTTAAGGGTAAGAGATTAATTGATATATTTAATATAACTCAACAGATATATTTGTTAGCTCAATAGGTAATATATACTGAACTCGTGGACTCAATGGATATATAATGAGTTCGTGGCCTAGTTAAAAAGTAAACATATTTTCAAAAGTAAACAAAAACCCAACCAACCTTAAATTTATTGGGCACAATTTTTGACCTAAAACCTAACTGCGGAAAAATATAAACGTAAACATAAATGTGGCTTACCTCAATATTACAGATTTTGTGGAGTCGAATTAGAATACACTATGTTATTTGCACCTGCCCTTTGATAACTGAATAGAATACCTAATATTCTTTGGTTTAGATCGATACTTTTTATTAAATGTAAATGATTATATATGTGTGTTTTTTCTTGAACTCGCATATTCAATATTAGCCAGCATATATTTATTAAAAAAAAAATGTAACGTTACGTGACAACATCTTCTACATATATTGAGCTATAAAGCACCTCTCGTCACAATAAATTATAAATAATTATAATAGAAGTATAAATATTCTATATATAACTTAAAAACATATTATTAAAAATATTTTAATCTTTACATTTAATTTGTTAATATAGATAAATAAATTTAAAAAACCACACAGATTAATAATAAAAAAGTAACAATTCCAATCAAATTATATAAAAACATTAAACAATTATTACAATCTATATTGTAACAACTCTAGTGAAAATTTCATGTAATAAAAATTAATAAAAGGCAAAATAAGACCACAGTTAAGGGACACTTATTCCAAGTTGAATGTTGGGCAGATATATCCTAATGAGCATCACTAGATGTGTTTTTGGCTAAGGAAATTGACAAAAGCATTCAAAAAATTGACATTTTTGACACATTTATTTATGAAAATAAAGGAAATTAGGAGAAAAGTAAGGTGAAAGGTCACAACTTGCATGTGAGTAGGACAATAAAGGAAAATGAAGAAAATAAAGGCCTCATTAATAAAAAGGCTTCTGAGGATCAGTTGGTAACCTTTTGTTAGTTCAAGCTTTGGAGCTCTCTCATTATTCTCTCTCTCTCTCTCTCTCACTCTTGGTCACTTGGAGTTTTCTTGGAGCACTCTAGCTTTGGATCAGGGAAGGAAAAGCAAGCACAGGGAAAGGAAGGAAAGCAAGGATCAAGGAAGGAAGAGCAGGATCAATAGCGTCAGCAGGAATACTTGCAGGTAACATATTACATGTGTGATTTCATAGTTGGTTTTGACATGCATGGCTTTGCATGTTGGTGTATGGTTCTCTTGTTGTCGGTGGCATGGTTTTGTCGGGTTATGACGGTGGCTTTCAACCTAGCCTTTCCTTTTTCTGGATGTCATGGTATGTTGGGATGTTTATCTCGGTTTTGAGATTTGGTTTGCTAGATGGATTTTGGAATCTAAGGCAGAGGTGGTCTCAAGGTTCATTCCCAAAGGCTGAGGAATCCCTTGACCGGTTTTGGGAGGATACATAGTAAAGCATGAGGGAGGAATCTCAGTTTAGGGCCTAGTGATCTGTGTTTGGATTGTGTTAAAGCCTAGGAGACTGGTCTCCTTTTAGGGCCTAGTGATCTGGGATTGGATTACAGTAAAGCCTGAGAGGCAAGGAGGTGAAAAAAATCCTTAAGGATAGTGATGGATTACAGATAGCATTCCAAGTTCGGTTCAGTTGTGATCGGAACACCGGTTTTGGTGTGATCACAGTTTGGTGAGGGTGGAGGTGGTTTAACCTTTGGATTCCCTTAGTTTTGTTTCTATTGGTTTACCAATGAGATTCCACATTCATACTTGGAATATGGCACAGGGGTGACTGGCTAAAAGAAAGATTTGGTTCAGCCATGTCTATGGTCGGGTGGTACGTGGAAGTCCCGAACCTAGTCGGATTTGCCTATGATTGATGAAAGCTAAGTTCTCTTGCGTTTGCACTTGTTTATATGTGGATTTAATAGTTGTTATGTCTATGTTATTTACATGGTTTTATGTTGGTTATAAGCTTGGTTAATTGACTAGTTCATGTCATGGTTATCTAATGTATTTGCTTGTAATTGTTAAATTGATGGATGTAATACCTAATTGATGTTATAGCAGTTCAATGGAGAAGGTGGTGATCCTTCTTGTCATGTTTTATAAGATTTTTCATTCATTCATGCTCTATCTTGTATCCTAGACCTATAGGTTGCATTAATGCCAAGTGTTTGATGAAATGTCAATCCTAGTTGGGGATGGTTAGGCCTAGTCCTGAGGTCAATTTTTGGTTTAGTAGTCTTGTCTTCATGTTTTTGATGGATTTTGAAAGTTATAAAAAGTTTTGGGAAGTGGCCAAAATTCTGGGCCAGAAAAGTGCCTTGAATTTCGCGGGCGCTTGCACAGGTATGCTAGGAAAAGTCCCTAGACGTTGGCTTGTAGGCTTGTGCGAGCGTCCAGAGGTCCCTGGACGCTAGCATGCCTATAGCATGAGAGCGTCCAGAGGTTAAGAGGTCTAAAATATCAGTGGGACCTAAGTGGTTGATATGTCCTCTAGGGGTGTTGTTGCTGATGTGGAAGGTATGGTTGATGTGTTCCGTCGATTCCATTTCCGTAAGGTCACCAAGGATGTTGAATCCCTACATAGTGGCATCTCTTGTTGCATTTTTTACCCCGGTTGTTCAAAGGTAGATGTGGGAAGAGGCTGGCTACATATTGGTATCAGAGCATGGTTGCGCTCTCCTTAGGTGAATGTGTTTGTCATGCATTCATGTCAGTTGTACATGTGTCAGCCATCCGTGCGGTCTATGTTCTTGCTGCATATGTATGGTGTTGGTCATGGTCATAGTGATGTCGCCATATGGATAAGGATGTCGCTGTGTGAAGTGTGTTGTCATGAGTGTATGACTGGTTACATGTTGTTATATGTTGCTTACATGTGTCATTTTGTATGCTTGGTTACATTCTCGTATGTTTGGTTACACTCTTGCATGCTTGGTTACATGTATCATTCTTGTAGGTTTGGTTACAAGTATTGTCGTTCATTCTTGAGAATATGCGTTCATATGTGTGTGTGGTCGATTACACATTTCTTATGCATGTTAATTTTTGCATGTGGTCAAGTATATAGTGGTGTTATGGTTGTTGTTGTCATGCATGTAGTCATGGTATGCGTGTAGTTGATATCGTCATGCATTGATGACTGGACTCTAGCTAGACTGATGGTTACATGGTTATGTGCTTACGTATCATATGTCTATATATTGTTATGATTATGTTATACATGTATCACATGGATTTGATGATCTTGCAGAGGAGATATCCTCCCCAAACTATGCTAAGGTACGTTGGTTTATTATGATTTGGTTTAGCTAAAATACTATGCCTTGCAAGAAAGAGATCAAATGGCTAGCAATATGGTAGACTACAAAGACTCTCCCTATGAATCGAATGAGCAGCATGGTGTTGGGACCTCTTTTGATTTGGCAGATACATTGAGAAGATTGAAGGAAGAAATAAGGAGTTGTATGGTAGACAATGAAAAAATCATGCAGACACAAGAGAAACAAGCAAAGGTTAATGCAATACTACTTCAGAGTTTGTCAGAACTGCAGCAACAGGGGCCACTTTGGATCAGCCATGAGCAGGAGGATAGAACTAATGGGGCATATGGCAGCAGGTCTTATGGCGGTCACAGGTCGAATAAAGATGACATGATTAGAGATGGCAGGTTTGTGGACACTCCAAATAGGAGAGGTGACACAAGTATTATTCTAGTTCTGGTTCAGACAAGCACCATGATCGTCATCATTATCATCCTTACAGGAGGAGTGATAGGGGATACTTGCAAGGTGATTTTAAGAAAGAAAAGTCACCTACCTTTGATGGAGAGATGAAGAAATCACAGGATGCAAAGGCATGGTTGCTTGGTATGCAAAAATTATTCATATTGCATCATTATTCATAAAATATGAAAGTAAAGATAGCAACTTTCAGTCTCAAAGGTAAATAAGATATTTGGTGGGAAGATGTGAAGAATGTTAAAGGTACACTTGAGCATTATTTGACTTGGCATGAGTTTGAGAGACTCTTCAAGAAGAAGTATTTGTCAGAATGGTACTTTGGTGACAAAGCTAAAGATTTTTATTAGTTGTAGATGGGTTCCATGATAGATGATGAGTATACTAGAAGGTTCTTGGAGTTGTTGAGATATGCACCTTACCTCAAGGAGGAGAAGGCCAAGGTACAAAGATTTATCAGTGGACTGCTAGTAGCATGCAAAGACCGGATTGAGTTTGATGAGCCTAGATTTTTGGAGGAGGCCATCTGAAAGTTGAAACTGTTATGAGCAGTCGAAGTGCAAAGTTAAGCCTAAGCATGACTTGAAAAGAAATGAGAAAGCTAAAGGAAAATGGTCACCAAAGTAAGGAAGACCTCAAGATGCAAGTGACAAAGAAAATGTAGTTCCTTGCAAGAGGTTCAATACAACTGAGAAAGGACATAGAGGGCAGCAGGCTAGGGGCGGTGGTAGGGAACCATTGCAATGTTGGATATGTGGTAAGAATCATCGTAAGAGGGATTGTCCGTAATATCAAAGTGGTGGTATATCCCAGATCTACAATGCTCAGGAGGCACATACATTTGGTGATATTAGTCATAACATTCCTCGTATTTATGCAATTATGGACAGTAGGCAGGCAGATCATTAGACATCTATCATTGAGATGGACGGTAAGCTTTGTGATCAAGTTGTTTCTATTTTGATTGATCTTGGATCTAACTATAATTATATTAATCCTGACCTGGTGGATAAGTGTGGTTTGATAAAAGAAGTGCATGCAGAATCTTGGTTGGTGCAGTTGGCTATAGGTACAAAGAAGAGAGTTTTCCATTGGCTGAGAGCTTATGCATTTGATTTAAATGGTATGTCTACAGTAGCACATTTAAATGTACTACCATTAGGTTCGTATAGTATGTTTTTGGGTATGGATTGGTTGTACCTTCACAAGACCAAAGTGGATTGCTTCGACAAGGCCATTGAGTGTATGGATGATAGTGGGGAAAAGAGAACCTTGTAGGGGAAGAAGAAGCCTACATCAGTGATGATGGTTACTGCTATGCGTAGTTGCAGAAAAGGTTATCTGATGTTTGTAGTGCACATTTATAGTGACAAAGGTAAGGAAGTTGGGGATGC
Organism: Pinus taeda; assembly: GCA_000404065.3. Taxonomy (NCBI): domain Eukaryota; kingdom Viridiplantae; phylum Streptophyta; class Pinopsida; order Pinales; family Pinaceae; genus Pinus; species Pinus taeda. Next base: position 20,731 of record APFE030348000.1, read on the forward strand.
AGATGTTTTGAGTAGACACCCAATTCTACAACAGTTATAAGATGTATTTCTTGACGATATTACAGAGTTACCACCTCACAGGGAGGTAGACTTTTCTATTGAATTGGTTCCAGGGGCAACTCCGTCATCAAAGGAACCTTATTGGATGAGCACACCTGAGTTAGTAGAGTTGAAGTTGCAACTAAAGGAGATGCTTGACAAGGGATACATTAGGCCAAGTGTATCGCCCTTGGGTGCACCAGTGTTGTTCATAAAGAAGAACTGTGGTACTCTCAGATTGTGCATTGACTACAGGTAGTTGAATAAGGTAACGGTCAAGAACATGTACTCACTGTCGAGGATTGATGATTTGTGTGATCAGTTGAAGGAAGAAACAATGTTCTCTAAGATCGAATTAAGATCGGGATACCATGAGGTACGCATCAAGGAAGAGGGTATCTTCAAGACTGCGTTCAGGACCAGGTATGGGCATTATGAGTTTGTTGTAGTTCCATTTGGTTTGACTAATGCTCCAGCTACATTTATGTTTTTTATGAATAGTGTGTTGCGTCCTTATCTGGACAAGTTTGTTATTGTATTCATTGATGACATACTGATATATTCTAAAAATGAGGAAGAACATGGTGAGCATTTAGCATTAGTGTTGAGATTTCTAAGAGAGCACCAGTTGTATTCTAATCTTAGCAATTGTAGCTTCATTCAGACATAGGTGCATTACTTGGGACATATCATTCCCAAGGAAGGCATAGTCGTAGATCGAGAAAAGATAAGGGCCATCATGGAGAGGGAAGCTCCTAAGAATGTGGATGAGGTGAGATCATTTATGGGATTGGTAGGTTACTACAGGAGGTTCATTGAGAACTTCTTACACATTGCATATCCTATCACATCATTCTAGAGGAAAGGTAAGAAGTTTGAATGAACAGAAGAATGTGCAGCTAGTTTTGAGCAGCTCAAGCAGTTGTTGACTCATGCACCAATACTAAAGATTGCAGGTCTGGACAAGGAGTTTGTAGTGTGTACAGATGCTTGCAAGAGAGGACTTGGTGGATTTATCATGCAAGAAGGATAGGTAGTGTACTATGAGTCACAGAAACTAAATGAGCACGAGCAGAACTATCTGACGCATGATCTTGAGCTAGCAGTGATCATGCATGCATTGAAGATGTGGAGGCATTATCTTCTTGGCATGAGGTTTGTACTGATGAGTGACCATAGTGGGTTGAGGTATTTGTTTAACCAACCAAATCTGAATGCTAGGAAAGCTAGATGGTTGGCCACCCTTAGTGAGTTTGACTTCGAGATCAGATACATCATAGGAAAGGAGAACCAGGTTACAAATGCTCTTAGCAGGAAGGTACAGGTAAATCATATAGCAACTATGAGCTCTTATGGGACAGAGTTACAGGATAGGAACTTGCAGGCAGGACAACAAGATGACAAGTACATGGAGATCATGCATAAGTTTGGGTGTAGGTACAAGTACATGTATAGGTGATCTGGATGCAGACTATCGTCTCACGATGGATGGTTTGGTGAGATACATGGACACAATCTATATACCGAATTGCAGTGAGCTCAAGAAGCTTATTTTGAGGGAGTTTCACGTCAAGCCATATTCAAGTCACCTAGGATATCATAAGACATTGATGGCGGTGAATAAGTTCTACTATTGGTCGAATTTGAAGAAGGAAGTTGTAGAGTTCATGGCTAGATGTTTAGATTGTCAGCAGATAAAGGCAGAATGTAAGCATCCAGGTGGTTTACTACAACATATAGCGATTCCAGAATATAAATGGGAGGTCATTTCCATGGATTTCATTATAGGTCTTTCGAAGATAGTGAGACAACATGATTCTATTATGGTCGTGGTCGACAAGCTGAGTAAGGTAGCTCACTTCATTCTAGTGAAGACTATATATTTAGCCAGTGAGGTAGCACAAGTTTTCATCAGAGATATAGTGAGATTACATGGTGTTCTGAAGAAGATTATGTCGGATAGGGATGTAAAGTTCACTTCCAAGTTTTGGAAGGAGCTATTTGCAGGTTTGGGTACAAAGTTTGCCTTCAGTGCAACTTATCATCCATAGATAGATGGACAGACAAAGAGGGTCAAAAGGATCTTGGAGGATATGCTGAGGATGTATGTGATGCACCAACAGAGGAAATGGGAGGAGTATCTTCCATTGGTTGGGTTCACATACAATAATGGTTATCAACAGTCATTGAGGATGAGTCCTTTCGAGGCATTGTATGGACAGAGTTGTAATACTCCCATCAGCTGGAGCGATCCAGTGAATAGGGTACTTATTGGACTGGATATGTTGGTAGACATGGAACAGGAAATGCGGGTCATAAAGAAGAATATAAAGGAAACACAAGATAGAAAGAAGAGTTATGCGGATCAACATAGGGTGTTCAAGGAGTTTTAGGTTGGGGAGCATGTGTATTTGTGCATCAAGCACAATAAGAGATCTTTGAGGATTGGATATGTGCCAAGTTGGCACCATGGTATTGCGGGCCTTTTGAGATCCTTGAGAGAATTGGACCAGTGGCCAGTCGGAGCCTCAGTGCATATTGCAGCAAAAGAATCTCATGCTCAAGAACATGTCCATAGAGCAAGTTAAAGTGCAGTGGAAGAAATTTGGGCATGAAGAAGCTACATGGGAGATGGCGGATCAGATGTAGGCCATGTATCCTTAATTGTTTGCCAATTGAGGCAAAGAAGTTTTGGTTTTATGTTGTTATATGTTTGGCATATGTTTTGTTGATGTTTTGGTATATGTATATATGTATATGGATGTATATATCGCCATGAGCTAAGTTATAAAGCTCCGATAAGTGGTATGGTTGTTACCTTGTCATATTGTCATGATGTTTTTCTTGTGCGCAAGTCTTTCATTGTAAATACTACAACGAGCTAAGTTATAAAGCTCCATGGGAAGTATGTTTGCTTTTCAAAAGTTTTGCTGAGGTCTTGGTGTGGTTTAACATCGAGGACTGTGTTCCCTAAGGGGGAGGGTTCTGTAATAGCCCTGGTGAAAAGTTCATGTAATAAAATTTAATAAAGGCAAAATAAGGCCACAGTTAAGGGACACTTATTCCAAGTTGAATGTTGGGCAAAGATATCCTAGTGGACATCAATGGATGTATTTTTGGCTAAGGAAATTGGCAAAAGCATTAAAAGGCAAAAATACATTTTTGGCACATTTATTTACGAAAATAAAGGAAATTAGGAGAAAAGTAAGGTGAAAGGTCACAGGTTGCATGTGACTAGGAAGATAAAGGAAAATGAAGAAAATAGAGGCCTCACTAATAAAAAGGATTTTAAGGATCAGTGGGTAACATTTTGTCAGTTCAAGTTTTGGAACTCTCTCATTATCCTCTCTCTCTCTCACTCTTGGTCACTTAGAGTTTTCTTGGAGTACTCTAGGTTTGAATCAAGGAAGGAAAAACAAGCAAAGGAAGGAAAGCAAGGAACAAGGAAGGAAGAGCAGGATCAATAGATTCAGCAGGAATGCTTGCAGGTAACATATTGCATGTGTGATTTCCTAGTTGGTTTTGACACGCATGGCTTTGCATGTTGATGTATGGTTCTCTTGTTGTCGGTGGCATGGTTTTGTTGGGTTATGAAAGTGATTTTCAACCTAGATTTTCCTTTTTCCGATGCCATGGTATGTTGAGATGTTTATCTCAGTTTTGAGCTTGGTTTTCAGGATGGAGTTCACAATCCAGGGCGGAGGTGGTCTCAAGGTTCATTCCCAAACGCCGAAGAATCCCTTGACCAGTTTTGGTGGGATACACGGTAAAGCCTGAGGGAGGAGTCTCAGTTGAGGGCCTAGTGATCCAGGTTTGGATTACGGTAAAGCCTGAGATACTGGTCTTGGTTTAGGGCCTAATGATTCTGGATTGGATTGCGGTAAACCTTAAGAGATACGGAGATGGAAAATTCCTCAAGGATAGTGATGGATTTCAGATGGCATTCCAAGTTCAGTTCAGTTGTGATTGGAACGCCGATTTTGGTGTGATCACGGTTTGGTGAGGGTGGATGTGGTTTAACCTTTGGATTCCCTTGATTGTGTTTGGATTGGTTTACCACATGAGATCCCACATTCATGCTTGGAATATGGCACGAGGGTGACTAGCTAAAAGAAAGATTTGGTTCAGCCATGTCTATGATCGGGTGGTACGTGGAAGTCTCGAACCTGGTTGGATTTGCCTGTGATTAATGAAAGATGAGCTCTCTTGCTTTTGCACTTGTTTATATGTGGATTTAATGGTTGTTATATCTATGTTATTTACATGGTTTTATGTTGGTTATAAGCTTGTTGAATTGACTGGTTCATGTCATGGTTATCTTATGTATTTATTTGTAATTGTTAAACTGATGGATGTAAGACCTAATTGATGTTATAACCATTCAATGGAGAAGGTAGTGATCCTTTTTGTCATGTTTTATAAGAGTTTTCAGTCATTCATGCTTTGTCTTGTATCCTAGGCTTGTAGGTTGCAATGATGCCAAGTGTTTGACACAAATGTCAGTCTCGGTTAGAGATGGTCAGGCCTAGTACTAAGGTTGATTTTTGGTTTAGTATTCTTGTCACCATGTCTTTGATGGATTTTAAAAGTTATAACAAGTTCTGCGCAGTGGCCAGAATTATGGGCTAGAAAAGTGCCTTGAATTTCGCGGACGTTGGCATAGGTCTGCTGGAAGAAGTCCCTGGATGCTGGCTTGTAGGCTTGTGAGAGCATCCATAGGTCCTTGGATGCTGGCATGCCTACAACATGGGATCGTCCAGAGGTTAAGATGTCTAAAACATCAGTGGGACCCAAGGGCAGGATGTCTGAGTGGCTGAGATGTCTTCTGGGGGTGTTGTTGCTGATGTGGAAGGTATGGTTGATGTGTTTCCTAGATTCCATTTCCTTAAGGTCACCAAGGAGGTTGAATCTCTACATAATGGCCTCTCTCGTAGCATGTTTACCTCGATTGGCCAGTTACTTAGGTAGATGTGGGAAGAGGGTGGTTACAATATA
>APFE030348000.1:29286-42346 GCA_000404065.3 Pinus taeda
CTTGAGACTTCTGAATATGAATTGTGTAGAGGTTTTCCCTGTCCGACGTTTTGAGTGGACACTCCACCCATCTTGAAGGACTAGAAAACATATATATATTAAACGTGATAGTTGATCAACCTTTTAAATGATGAAAGACTGACATAACGATTAGCGGAGCAAAAATATTAATAATTATTAAAAAATAAAAATTATGAATGGTCAAGGGATGGAGGGTCAACAAATTTAAAGGTCAAAGAAATGCATACCAGAATAAATGAATAAATAAATGAGAAATTAGACGATAAATAAAAAGGTATATTCCATTGACAAATATTATTGACCAATTTTTAAAGCTTTTGAAACTTAGGTATACAAATGTTAAAATTTTAAATTAAGTCAAAGTTCGAAGATAGATTAGTAATATATATTTATATTAAATTGTTTAATAATTTAGTTAAAATTATTGTAAATATATATGGTAGGGTACAAAGGAGAAAGATTTATAAATCAACTTATTTATAATAATATATATATTTTGATTAATAGTCTATGCTATCTGCATCATTTACATAGTGGATGCTTTTGTACAACAAAGCCCACAAGAAAAGCTGGCCACAATTAAGTCCTTGTGACTGGACATCATGATTACACTGTTGGATGATTTTATTAGTTAAGCCCACAAAAACCATCAACATGCAGTAATTTCAGGGAATCTATGTTTTTTATGTAATAATTCATCCCATGCTTTGGTAAAAATTCTTCGGACAATCATGGGTTTCCCTAAAATGACTTGATGCTTTACCTTGGTTAATACAAGCCATTCATAATGTCTAGCCATGTATTCTTTTAAAGTTTTATTTTCATCATGAAAATGTGACCATTCTCTTGCCATCATTTCATTGACAGTTTTATATCGCATATGAAAGCAATCTTCGATATTGTACTCAAAGCGGATATCACAATGGATTCTGCAGTATGCCTCATGATATGATGGGTACATTGTTGTTCTGTTGACTCCATAGTCAGCCCACCATTTATGTAACCAGTCACATTGCTGGTTTCTTTGCATTATCTCAGTTGTACTAAATTTTAATTTAGTATAATGGGTTTCTTCTTTATCATCTATATTTTGTAGATCCCACCATAATTGCTTATAGCTATGAAAATCATACACTATGTCAGGAAAAATTAATTTTGGATTTCCACCTGGCCATAAAGCTGCGGTTTGTGTAGGCATGGGCCATGCAAGATTTCTAGTATGATTTATACAGAAATATTTTTCATAGATCTCGTTGCAGATTCCTCCATGTGACCAGATACATATGATATCATGAAAATCTCTTTTGAGGGCATCTTCTGCATAGAGTGCATCAGCCTTGGCTTTTGTGTAGATCACGTCATGTATCCATTTGCTTCCTTTTGGGTACACCCTCCTTTCTGGTACAAGATGCAAGATATATGTGTGAGCTTGTAAGTTTGCATCTAATACTTTGTTATTTCTTAACTACTAGGTTGGCTTCAAATTATCTTTGTATTCTTATGAGTCCTGGTTATCTGGTATTGTTCACAAAACTTCTTGTTTCTGGAATTGGTCCCATTCTGTGACAATAATCATTAAATATTCTTGATGCTGGATGAATTCTCTGCTGAAAAAGTCTGGTAAACACTTTTTTGTGCCTTTGATATGCTCAACGTCAAAATTGGCAAAGATAACTTGCCATCTAGCAAATTTAGCTTCGCCTGGTTTCTTGATCTCTTTAGTTAAGACTTTGCCTAAAGCCGAGGCGTCTGTTCTGAGAAGAAACTTCTTGTTTACCAAATGGATATCAAATTTACTGATACATTTCCACGCAAATTTTACCTCTTTCTCAATTGTGGAATATTTTTGTTCAATAGGGTTCCAGGTGCCTGATGCAAACTGGACAATTTGTTCAGTGCCATCCTTTCTTTGTTTAAGGATACCTCCCCATCCTATATTGTTGGCATCTGTCTCTACAATTTTAAATGAACTGTCATTAGATACATATAAAATTGGAAGAGTTTTTACCTTTGCTTTGATCTTTTGGACAACTTTGGTATGTGCTTCTGACCATTGGGGTGGATCTTTTCTGAGTCTCTGATTCAGTAGACTTATGTCTTGCGCACAGTCTTGGTAGAAGTTACTAACATAATTTAAGCATCCCAAAAACCTTTGAAGTTGAGTCTTATCGGTGATGACATCTGGGAACTTATCAGAAAATTCAAGTGCATGTTTTTGCAGAGTAATTTGGCCAATAAAGATATTATGGCCAAGAAATCTGATAGAAGTTTGAAAAACTTCTATTTTCTTTTTGCTCAGGACTAAACCATTCCTTTTCACCAATTGGATGAATGTATGAATATGCTTGAAATGGTCTTGGACATTCTTAGAGAAAATTAGAATATTGTCAATATAAACTATAAGACAATCAAAATAAGGCTTAAAGATTTTGTTCATTACCTTCTGAAATTTAGAGGAAGCATTCTTCAACCCAAAAGGCATGACATTCCACCCGTAGTGGCTTGCAGGAATACTGAAATCTGTTTTGAATTTATCTTCTTTAGAGATGGCTACCTGCCAAAATCCAGCTTTCAGATCAAATTTGGAGAATATTTTTGCTCCTGCTATCCTTCCCATTAAATCTCCTTTGTGAGGGATAGGATAAGTGTTGTCTGCAAGAACATAATTTAGAGGCTTAAAATTTATCACTAATCGTGGAATTCCTCTAATTTGCTCTGATCTTTTATTGACATAGAATCCATAACAGTTCCATGGACTATCAGATTCTTTGATGAGTTTTTGATCTAGTAACTGTTTGATTTATTTCTCACACAAATCCCTGTATTCCTTATTCATAGGAATAGCTCGACTTTTACAAGGTTTGCCTGTATATCCTTCTTTGTAGGGTAATTGGACTGTGTGTTGTTCTCTGTGCTAGAAGGCATTCAGCTCTTCTGAGCAACATTATTCTTCTATCTGTTTCTTTATTTCCTCAATCTTTCTTTTGACCTGAGGAATCTTCAACTGTTCTTCTACCTTCAATGTAGATTTCAGATCTTTTAGATCTGTCAATTTTGCTTCGGCTTTGTCCAATTCTTAGATAGTTTGGATCATAGTAGAAATTATGGGATTTGAGATATAAGGCATCTCTTTTTTTTTTTTTTTGTAAGTAAGCATTTGTATTAAGAAAACAAACATATAGTACAAAGGGACTGCCCGGGCAGAATGAGGCCTGAGGCTCTACAAAGAACATGACACCTGGACCGAAAGACTTCCTACAAAGCCCCTGAGAAAGCGGGCAGTCGGCAAGGATGAACCATCCACCTCGGCCTAGAGGAGTAGACAGGAAGAGCAGAGCTGACCAAGAAACAAACAAGCTAACTAAGAGACAAGAGCCCGAGAAGGGGTCCTTCCTACCCAACATGGGTGGGAGCCCCAGTTCGGCCCTTTTTTCCGTTCTTCTTACCAACTTTGACCCATCCAAGATGATCCGGCTTGGATGGGAAGACTTGCACACTGAGATGTGCTGTCGGAGAGATTTCCTTATCCGAATCCGAAGGAGAAGTCTCATTAGTTCGTTTCTGCGAGTGAGGAGGGGCCGAGGACTCTACAGGACCAGCAGGGGGCAAGTCCTGAGCAGGCGAATCCTCCATCCCGTCCTCATTCTCTTCCTCTTCATCCGAGCTGGAGCTGAAGTCATCCATGGGAGGCGGGTCACAAGGCTTCCAACTTTTGGATTTCGGCTTGGGAGCAGCCTTCTTCTTTTGGGCTGGAATCGCTGGACACGAGCTGTGAAGGTGCCCTGTAAGATGGCAATTTCTGTAGCGGAACGTTGTGTTCTCGTAATCCAGGGGCTGAGTCCAATGGAAGTCTCCGATCTTGAGAACGATCTGATCTGGTAATCCTTTGCTCATGTCTATTTCTGCGCAGATTCTAGCGAAGGTGTAGATGCCTTTTTCCCCTCTGGAGGTGTCTGTGGCTAGATGGCGGCCTAGCTTGTTACCGATACCTTCAAACACAGCGAAGTGCCATAGATGAGCTGGGAGGTTGGGAAGCCTGACCCAGATGGTAAGTTTGGTGATGACGGCTGTGGAGGGATTAAAATCTGGGAACCAAGGGGTTAAAAAAAGACCCGCTGAGTCCCAAAACCAAGGGCCCTCAGTTAAAGCTCTTTGATAGTCCTCACTGTCAACAAAAATGACAATGAAGAAGCCTTTGGAACAAAGAAGGACCTTGCAGTTGTTGGTCCAGTTGGAATGAACCCATTTGTAGAGATCTGCAGTGCGTGGCCACAGGCCATTGAACCTGCAAATAATGCCCTTTTCGGCAAACGGTTGGAACTGCCTGTCCATTGTTGGATGAATTATTTCAATGGAGGGGGTTTCCTCCAGCTTGTCCACCAGAAAAGGTTTTGGACCTTGGACTGGTGGAGCTGCATTCTTGGGTTTCTGGGCATGGACAACATCTTTGTAAGAGAATGCTGCTGCTGAAGAAGACTGTCCAGCCGCCCCTCCTCTTAAACGGAGGGAGAGAATGATGGCAGCATTTCTTTGAAGATTGTAAAATGAAAGGGGCGGAAGGTCTTCCAGTTGTTTACCTTTGAAGAGGAGCCTCTGAGAAGCAGCAGGAATCCCCATCCTGATAGCCAGTTTATGCTTGAGGTCCTGCACAAAATCTGAAGAGCTCACCCATTGGAGCAGAGATTTGCCTGAGAGGAGCGCTATGAAGATCTGGAAGGACTCGGAAGGCTTCTGAATCTGTCGTTCTCTGCAAGACTGAGGCGAGATTCTTTGTGGTATTCCGTCAAACATTTGCCACACATCCTCCCTGCGCTGGCTTATTTCAGAATTTCTAGTATTAAGATTTTCTGGAAGCATTAACAGGCTTCCGCTCCTTGAGGGAAACTCGGAAAGGGACCGAGACGAGGGAGTGGGGACATACAGAGTAGCCCAGCTTCCCGCCCTGAGAATGTTCTGGGGAAAAGGGAGCAAACAGGGGAAAAATCTCAATAAAGAACAGGAAAAAGAGCCCTCAGGCTGAGGGGACTGATTCTGAGCCGCTATCAGGAAACCGTTGCCGAACACGGCGACACTCAAACCTCTACTGGGCTCCTGGCGAGAACCATCGAGGGAGAAGCCAAGCAGGTGGAAAACGCGGGCGCTGAGAGCAGCCCCTCAGTCGGCAGAGCTCTGCTGAAAATAATACGTGTGCGGCATCCAAAAAACGGGCGACCCAGCGTTGAAGACAGGACCTGGGACGGGAGGCGCCGCGGGGAAGCAGCGATCCCAGGCTGCGTCGGAGAGAAAGAGATCAGATCTGCAAAAAACCCTAGTCGCCGCCATACTCTCGTGCTCGTCTCGAGATATAAGGCATCTCAATCCTTCTCGTTGTTCCTTTTGATGTAGGAACAAAAATAAAATAACCAGCTTTGTTTGCTTTTAATCTAGTTGATCCATGAGGCTCAACTGCTGCAAGGAAAATATTTCCTAAACTGCAGTCAACTGGAATTTTTGCAACTGCAAATGCCAAATATATAGTGATTATGAAAGCAAATGGAAGCTTTTGGAACCTCATAATTAAGTGTCTTGTTGCCAAGTCCAACAACTTTTCTTTTTGCAAAAATCCAGTAGTTGGCTGGGATGACTTTCTTGTTTAATATATTTACATCAGCACCAGAGTCAAGGAGTGTTGTTAATGCAAACATTTCTCCTTGTATGCATATATTTACTTTAAGATGATGTTGATATGCAATTGCAAGAATTCTCATTTCTTGAAATCCAAAAACAGGATCTTTTCTTCCTTCAATGATTTCAATATTAGAATTCTTGGAATATTCTTTTGTATCCCATGGATGAGAGGTCTTTGTTATAGCTTGCTTTCCTTTTTCTATTTCTGTTAGCTGAGATTTTAAAGTAGAGATTTCTGATTTGATATTATGAATCTCTCTACTTACTTCTCCCAAAGTGAGTGATATGACCTTGTCAGGCTTCTCCTGATGTCTCTAGAAGGACCTGGTATTTCGTTCAAAGGATGCATCAACAAATAGTGGCTTTTGAGCTGAATATTTGGAAGACCTGGATCGAAGTTGATCCATGAATGTTTTTGTAAGCATGTTCTTCATTTCACCTTCTTCCATTGCATGAATTTGAGAGAGGATCTTGATTTCCTCTTCTTCTGTGGCAGTCAGTAACACTTTTTCTTTCTGTGGAGGAGAATAATTTTCTTCACTACTGGAGTCATTAGAGAGATTTGAATCATAATCTGTATACATATGGCAAGCACAATTTTTAGAATCAGTAAGACAATCATAGTGTTCTGGTTCTGAACATGAGCAAGGCTACATGTAGGCTTGCAATTCTTCTTCAGAAGAAGTACTATAAGAATCAAGAGATGATTCTTCTAAACGTTGTTGTTGAATTTGGTCTTTAATCACCACATTAGGGAAATGTTCTGATCTATGAGTGTGGGAACCACACTTCATACACTGAATTCGTCCTTCAGTTTTGACAGCTTTATCCCTTTGGAATAGGGCTTGAGACTTTTTGCCTCTGTTCTTTTTTGATTCTTCTCCTTCTGGACATTTGGTTGAAGTATGTCCAGTTTTTCCACATAACCAGCAGGTAAGTTTGTTCCATTTTTCTTGCTTAGATGTATGTAGATGAATATCAGAGGGTTTGTAATAGTGTGTCCGAGGGACATACCTATAATACCCTTTCCTTGCTGCAAAAGAACCTCTAGGCTTATGAGAGGGCTTTCTTTGATGCTCATGGAATTTAGCAGTCTGCTTATATTCTTTTTTGGCCCTTTTCTTAGCTTTTCTTTTTTGAACTAAAGGATCATCAATTGTGAGTCCATATTTGCTGCAAATGGACTTTTTGTCTGGAAGTTTGGAAAGTTTTTCCAAAGATCTATTTACTTTGGAACTTGTACACAGAATGACTAATGTTTTGGTAATGTGGGAGTAAATTTCTCCCTAGGTATATGATTCAAAAGACAACTAGAAGATTTCTTGCAATATGATGTAGTCAACAAATCTAGATGGAAGAGCAACAAGATATACCTGTTTCCATAATAGATTTTTTGAATCTTTAACTTCATAAATTCTTTGCATCCAGTCCTTGTGGAAATCTTCAAACTGTGACATTTTGTGGCATTTGAGATTCATCAGAATAACTTCATGTTTCTTAGTAATCTCTGTTTCACAGCCACACCAATGCTCTAAGATCATGGAGGTTAGAGCTCCAATCATGTTGCTTGTTGTTGTGCCATCTGTATTGTGAATCGCATCTCCTGCTTCATCTTTGAGGACTTCAGCCTCCATTTTTGCCAAAAGTACTGGAGATGACTCTGTTTCCCACCACCTGAGTAGTGTTCTTGTAAAACACTGAATGATGGTTTTGCATGCTTCAATTTCACTTTTATCTCTGAGACACATGAGTTTATATTCTATAAACATCATATCAAGCAATTTCCTAATCTAACCAACACTCAAATTATCAATATTCCATTCTCGATGTGACTCAGGGAAGAAAGTATGAGATTCTGGAAGCTTGCCTTTTCCTTCTATTTCAGGAGCAGGATATTTATTGAACCTACTCTCCAGTGGTTCATAAATAGGGAGAATCTGGGATTCAAATTCTTTTTGTTCTTCTTCTTCTTCTTCTTCCTTGAATAAGGAAGCAATTGTGATTTTTTCTGTAGCCTTTAAAGATGTGGCTACTTCCTTTGGAAATAATGCCGAAAATATGTCAACTGGTTTGACAGTATCTTGAATCTTGATATTTCTTTTATAAAGGAAAGAAGTAGGAATTGGTTTATCAACTTTAGATAAATTCATTTTCTCAACTTTCTCAGTTAAACTAGTTATTAAATTCTTAGTAGTACCCATGTGGTCTACTATTTTTCTTCTACTTCCTCTATTTTATTTAAAGATTCTTTGGCATATGATCTGACAACTGATGAGGAATATTGAATCTCGCTTAGGCTTCTATTTACTTCATTGAGAGAAACCTGAACAGTATCAAATTGTTTCTTTATTTCTACAGTCTTTGCTGTGTTTATTTCCAGGCCCTTAATTGCAGTATTGGTCCAGTTGATCTGTTCCCTGGCCTTCTGAATTCTTCCATCTATTCCTAAGGCATTATCATCCTTTTGAACCAGAGGAATTGCTTTTGTTGTATTCTGGTTTTCACCAATGATGATACATCTATATGGAGGAAAAGTAGATGGTGTCTCTATTTTGGTGCCATCTAAAGCAGTCCAAGCATGTTTGGTGTTTGAAGAAGATGTTCCAGTCATTAACACATTTTCAGAAGAAATTTCTCTTTTCCATTCATAAAAAGAAATCCAAGAATTTGTTACTTCCATGTAATGTTTCCAATCCTGAGATAACTTAATTTTTTATTCAATAGTATGATTGAGACCAAACTGCTCAGCTTCTGGACGAGTATGTAAATCCCAGTTTAACATGGCTTTCATCCATTTGGAACTTATTTTAGATTTTAGGCAACCATTCATTAGAGTGAAAAACTTATGCATTTCCATTTCTGCAGGCTTTTTGCAGTCCTCTGGTATTGGACCAAATCTGGAAGGAGAGATTAAACCTTTTTCTTGTTCCAGATAACCTAATCCATATTTTGGTTTAGCAGGCCTCATGGTGCTAAATATTTCTGTCAATCTTGGATCTTCATTTTCCAAGGTGATGATCTCATGCATCATCAAAATATGGTCAAACTCGGATTCATGGGGAAAAGGGATGTCTGAGCATTTTGGGTTTGGGCATGGATTGACTGAGGTAGAAGGAGGGGCCTCTCCAGTCCTCGGATGATGATTCTCATGGATAACTGATCAACAAGGGTACACAGATTTACAACAGACTCGCATTCAAGACATTTGACTTCTAAAGAGGAAAAATTTACAAGTTGGGCAAATTCAAATAAAGAAATATGTCGACATGAAACAGAACTTGAGCAGGCGGCACCAACGGTGGATGGATCACGACAGAAAACTTGAGCTTTTGCAGGCTTGTTCAATCCTTCGGTAGTCGATTATGGATCTTCTTGGAAAGGATAATATAACAGAGGATTTATTTTCTTGGATGTCTGTAGAGGTTATCTTTTTTAGGGCTGGAGGCTTTGGATTTGAGACTACCGAGTGTTCAGGGAATGTGAGATCTTCCCAGTGGATGGTCTAATGTTCTATCTTTTGATTTTTAGAATTGGTTAAAACAACAACACTTGCTTTGGAATCTCTATTGGGTGTATGGAGGACGACAAGATATAGAGTATTAGTATGCCGAAAACACCCTCTTGTCTGTATAGCTATATTATGTCTTTTCTTATGCATATCAAACTTTGTGGTTTGGATCTGCAACTGTAATATTTGGTCTATGGTTTCATCAAAGACATATACAGAGAAATTTGGGTAGCAATCAAAATAAATTGGACCATTAGATAGAGAGGCGACAATACCTCCAATTAAAGGATCAGTATATTTATTTTGTGTTAGGTCTCTGAGTGTGGCTAGAACAAACGTATTTAGGTCTTGATGGGTCAGAGGATTGATCCTGATCTTTATACATCCCAATGAACATCTTAGTATTTAGCCTCTTGGCTTCAGCCTGTAATTACTTCGGGTTAAGAAGTGGAATGGATTGAACACTATCAGAATTTTCTTGGATTTGGCTAATAGACTCTTTGATATTAATTCTAGTGGTAGCTCGCAGGTGAAATATAGACAAATCAGAATAAACTTATGATGCATAGATACTAGGTAGTTTCCATTTTGCAAAAGGTTGTGATTCGTGATATTCTAGTTCGGCCTGGTTTAAAACACGACTAGAACTTGATGCAAACATATCTGGTAGTGGATTTTCTATGGTAGAAGACTCTCTTTCTTTTAATTCTCGGAAAGAAACTGAATTCCGGAAGGAATCCACTCTTATAATGAGTAGTGTATATTGAATACCAACCTCTTGAACCAGACGTTACTGACTCTGATACCAATTTGAAGCAGGGGCTTTTAACGAAGCTTGCAATTTGAACTATAGTGCTGCTACAGTAGTGCGCTTTGCTGAGTTTCCTCCATCGTGGCCTTGTTGTGTCTCTTCGTTTGTCTTCACTTATCAACCTCTGGTGAACCTGTGGTGAACTCAACGTGAACCTACTGGGTTTTTTCATGCTCTGTGACCTTAAACATAGCTTCCTCGCCTTTCAACGGTCTGGTGTCCCTTCAAACCTTTGGTGAACCTCTGATGAACTTCCAGTGAACTTCGAGTGAAGATAATCAGACAACTACTACACAACAGACATTTTATAATAACACACAAGTATTCAAATGAGGAAAACTCTTCTCATATTATTTATCAAAAAAGGATTCAGATTACAGACAGGATTCCTTTTAGAGATAGACTATTGTTGCATTTATCGGACTTTTGCTTCTCACAGAGGAGTAAGCATTACCGAAGGCTTCCTAGCTAGAATGAAGGCTAGAATGATTTTAATATAAGAAGCATTTTTAATTAATATTATTTATAGGATTAATAGTTACAATTATTTAATTTAATACTTGATAAATTAAGTCAAAGTTTGAATATATATATATATATTAATATATATATATTATATATATATATATAGTATATATATTATATATATATAAGTATATATATATATATATAAATATATATTATATCAATTCATTTTTTATAAATAAATTTCTTTCCCAAAATTTTTAAACATTTTTAAATGGTTAATAGTTTAGCTAAATTATAATAAATATAATGAATGGTAGGGGACCAAATGAGAAACTCTACACATTTCATATTCGGCATTTTCAAGCAATATGAATAATTATGGAAATCTCCACTTTCAAATCAAATTTTATTTTCATTTTTTTTTGTAAGCTTGACAGGTCTACATCTTCACATCAAGGAGTGCCTTAACAAAGCACCCAACCACCTTCTATCCAAGACCCTGTGGACTTTATTTTCTTCGTTGAATTTTAAAATCGAATACGAATATGAACTAAGTAATTTAGCTCTCATATATTGTTTTATTTAGCCTTGGAATAACCTTTACTATTTCCCCGGATGCGGGTGTTATGTGATGCAATAATGGAGGAGGCGGCCTCATTAAATGCTAAGTGGCCACCAGCTCGAGCCAAGTGGCCCGAAGCCTCGAGAAGGCAGTCATTTGGTCCGGCTAGCATTAATGGAGGAGGAGGGAGAATTACCGGGTGCAGGGGTATATCGGTCAGTTGCCTCGAATCGACGATGAGAGGGGTTCGGCGAGAAGGAGAGCGAAGCTCTGTTCGCACAGAGTTCTGTCTGGTCACGCTAGTAAGTGGGGTGCCTGGTTCTTGGATGTTAGCACCAAGGGGGCACAAGCCCAAGCACAGACCTCGGCCCTCGGCTCCGGAGGCCCTGGTTTTAAGCCCGGTTTCGAAGGGAATTCGTGGCTCTGTGTTGGGGGTGGAAGCATGGTATGTCGTTCAGTCTGATAGCTGCATGGTTCACGAACGCCCTCGACCTCCAGAAGCTCTGAGTTTCGCGGCGTCTCCATCCCTCGGTGTCCTGGTTCGAGATTTGGTCCTCTAGTTCTGGTCTGCTCGGCCCTCCGGAAGCAGTTCACTCCACGCAGCTCCTGAAAGGGCTCGACTTTCGACCAGGGTGGTAAGCAAGGCTGCTTATATTCATATTCCATCTCTCCTTCTGAATTTGGTGTGTAATTTGGTGTGTAAGCTGTTGCACGGGTCCAACATCCACAGTGGTGCACAACATTCGCAATCTCTGGGTAGAATTGGTTCTGTGTTGCTCACAGGATGCCACGTGAGTGGCAGCGTGGCACTTGCAGACGGGGAGGCTCCAGAGGAGGTGCCAGAGGGCGGGCATCATCGCCACGCTCCTCAGCGTCCGAGGAGGAAATCCGCTCACCCGGAGCTCGCCGAGCGCGCGGATGAGGAAGGGGAAGAGGAAGAGCCAAGGTGTGTCCGTTCGGGAGGCATCCGGCAACCCGCTTCCGAATCCCGTGTCGGCTGGACAATGCAGTATACTATGTCTCAGTACGCATTGAAAAATGTGATCATGTTGCCCGACCAGAAGCCCATGCAGCACCACGGCCACCCTCGCCTGTTCCGGGTCAGCGACTACAGCCTCTGGAAGCCACGGGTGCGGTGGCGGGAGAACGAGCCGGACCAAGCGAGCCTGAGAGAGAAAACACGCCATACACAGACACGAGCGCTTCAGACTCAAACTCCTATGGATGCACAGTGGAGGAGGAGCAACCAGGTGCATTTATCATTCCAACAGTGGAGGAGCCACCAAACCCATGCACCTAGGCAAGCGGCTCGGTCGTTCGGGGCGGTATGGTTCCTCTGGGTTCAGTTTTTGGTCGTTATTGTAGCTTCAATAGTCAGTCATGAGAGTCAATCTGCGTCTGTAATTTCAATTTTAAAGTCGCTTTTAAAGCTTGTGTCTGTAATGTCGATTTTAAAGACTACGTCGGCAATGTCAAGCTATGTCGGTCATGTTGGGGTCTGTAAGCTCCTCTCTCACTATGGCAAGGAGTGGAAGGTTAAGTTTTGGCTGGTTCTAGTCTGGGGTTCAGTTATGGATGGTTCTAGTCAGCGAACAGTTTCATAGTTCCATTTTTCTCAGGCTCAGTATAGGTCTCAGAATGTTAAAATGCTCAAGTAGCCAACTCAGGGTGGCGGATGTAACTCACTGTAACTTTTTTGTAATATAATAGAATTAGTTTGATTTACACAAAAAAAAATAAAAACAAAAAAAAACCAAAAAAAAACAAAAACAAAAACAAAACAAACAAAACAAAACAAAAAAAAAAAACAAAAAAACAAAAAAAAACCTTTCTATTAAATAATAATAGTATTTTTCAAACAAAATATAGCTAGTAATTGCTTTTTATGTTGTGAAAAAAAGGTATATTAAAATGTAATATGTACCATGTAGATGTTAATAAAGATGTATTTGTGAAATTACACGATTTTAAGGTGATGGTTATGTTATAAATTTAGTATTTTCTATTCATAATAACTATTGAT
>APFE030348014.1:3398-39395 GCA_000404065.3 Pinus taeda
AGGGGGAGGGAGAGGGGGAGGAAGGGGGCGATAGTGAGAAGGGGAAGGGAAATGGGAGGAGTATGGAGAGAGTGAGGGATGGTGGGAGAGTCATGGAGAGGGTGATAGAAATAGAGGGAGGGGCAGGGTGTAAGCGAGAGAAAGTGATAGAGGAAGGGAGGGAGGGAGGGAGGTAGTGGGATAGGCAGAGGGTGACAGAGGGAGATATGGTGAGTGGGATAGGGAGAGGGTGGGAGAGATAGAGGGATGTGGGAGGTAGATATGTGGGGAAGGAGAGAGTGAGAGAGAGAGGTTGAGAGAGTTGCATAAAATATAGATAGAGAGGGAGGTAAATAAATACAATAGGAGAGAGAGAGAGAGAGGAGGGATAGATATTGTGATAGGGAGCATGAAAATGGAAATGTAATAGGAGGGATAGGGATATGGATAGAAAAATTTATTGAATTTGTTGGAGAGGGAGTGAGGGAGAGAGAGATAGATGGAGGAAGAGTAGGGGAGAGTGAAATAAAGGAATGGGGAGTGAGGGAGAGATGGAGGAAGGGAATGGTGAGGAGGGAAAGAGAAATGGGAGTAAAGGAGGGAGGGAGAGAAAGATATATATAGAGAGGGGGCAGGATAGGGAGAAGGAGAGTGAAGGAAAGAAATATCGAAGGACATATAAAAGGAGATAGAGAAAAAGTGGGAGAAAGTGATGGAGTGGGAGGAACAAAATGAAAGAGTGGGTGAGATCGAGAGAGGGAGAAAGGGAGAAAATCATATAGGGATAAGAAGAGAGAGAGGAGGACTGATAGAGAATAGGAAACTTAGGGGAAGAGGGAAGGAGTGGGAGAGAGAGAGGGTAGGTGAGGGAGAGAGTTAGAGAGGAAGAGAGGGATAGAGAGATATAGAGAGAGAAAGAGGATGGGATAGAGAGAAGGCGAAATGGATACAGGGGAGATGATGAGAGGGAAAGAGAGGAAAATAGAGAAAGAAATATGTATGGCGAGAGAGAGAGAGGGCGAGAGATGGATATATGAGGATAAAAAAAGAGAAAGAGAGTTAGAGAGAGATGATGTGAAGGTAGAAAGAAAGAGAGAGGGGGGAGATTGTATTGGTAGGGAAAAAGAGACAGTGAGTTGGGGAGAGAAAGAGGGGGGGAGAAGATGATGGGGAGTGATTGATAGAAATAGATAAATAGAGGGATTGGTTAAGTGAGAGGATACGAGGGGTAACAATATTGAGAGACAGAGAGAGAGAAAAAAAAGAGTGAGAGGGAGAGAGAGTGGGTGAGGTGGGGGGGGGAGAATAAGGGGAGATATGGGAAGGGAGTAATTAGGGGGGGATAGACAGAGAGGTAGTGAGGGAGAGAGTGAAGGAGAAGGAAGGGGATGCCAAGAGAGTGTGAGAGAGATGTATATGATAGGAAGGAGGAGAAGGATATGTTGGAGGAGGGACAGTTAGAGATAGGGAATAAGGGATGAAGTGGAAGTAAGTAAAATGGGAGGGTAATATAGAGTGAATGAGGAGGAGGAGGATGTAGTAGGAGAGAGAGGTATAGAGGGATGGAAAGAGGGAGAGGTATGGTGGGAGGGGGGTAACAAGAAGTAGTGGGGTGAATGGGAAAATAAGGAAGAGATATCGGTAAAATGAGAAGGAAGAAGAGAAAGTTTGGGGGTAGAGGGAGAGAGCCTGGTGAGAAAGAGGAAGAATGAGATGGAGGGATATAGAAGGCAGGATGGGGAAATAAAATGAGAGGCATATAAGTGGAGGGATGGTAAAATGGAGGGATAGATATATCAAGGGTTGGAGTAGGAGTGAAGGATTTACATGGAAGCAAATAACGAGAGTGAGAGAGGGAGAGATTCAAAGTGCAAGGGAGTGAGTAGAAGATTAAGATATGGAGAGAGAAAGTGGAAAAGCGATAGGTAAAATGGATAGGGGAATAAAATGAAAGCGATAGTGTGAGGGAGAGTGGTTAGTATAAATTAAGAGGGATAGAAAGAGAAAAATTCATACAGAGTAAGAGAAATATGGAAAAATGGAGAGGTGGAGAGATATGGAGAGAAAGAAGTATAGGGAGAGAGGTAGAGGGAGGGAGGAGGATACGGTTATAGGTGGGTGGAGGAGCTAGTGACAGAGAGAGAGAGTGAGGGATCATTGAGATGTCTATAACAAGCCCCCATTTATCTGTATAATAAGTGGGGACCCTATTAATTATTTTTTTTATTTTTCATTCACCTTATTCCTGATTCAACTATTGATAGTTTTCTTGCAAATATTTCCTAACGTAACATCCATATTTAAGTTTTATTTTGTTTTGAGTATGGAAGAAATCTACGTTTGGATCACCTATGGAGAAAATAGATTATAAAAATAAGGAATCCAAGATGTCACTCAAGTTTTCATATCAATCCACCCATTTGAAATCCACCTTCTCCCAGTAGAGAATGTTCCTTTGCCTCCTCGTTTGTCTAGATATGAAAAAATTTCCTATTGTTTCATAAATGAACTGTTTTTTCCACCAATTTTCATTATATTGCATTTTAATTTGGATTTTGTTTCATGTATCTACCCATATTGGCTAGCGCTACTTCAAAAATCCCTTAAACACTTCATAACCATTATGATTAACATAATAAATAAATTTTAAATATTAATTAATTAAATATTAATAACTAATCTGCAATATGGTTCATCACTCAAGAGTGAATACTTTGCATGCCCTATATTCTTTCACATAATTTGACCAATGAAATAAGGACAACATTATATTCTCCTCCAAGTTTTGGGCCACCCTTTTGCACATTATCTTATCTCTTGGATACCATAATAGCGATTTCACCATTTCCTTGACTTTGATGGTTTTGGATAAATTATGAACCACTTGTTCCCCAATATGGTTCCATTCTCTCTAGTAGTCATTATTTAAACAATGCTTATGATACCTATAAGCACTTTAGGTGTCTTATGCCATTTATTGTATTAAACGATCTTCCTCAAATCAGTAAAGATATTATAAGTCTTCTTCATGTTATAGGACATTGGTTTCTTAATCAAAGATTAAGTTATTTCAAGGTCTTTGGATCTAACAATGCCCCTTACCTCCTTCCCAAGTACATTCTAGATGTATTGGCTCTAATAAAATTGCTAATCAGACAACTATTTATCCAATTGGGTGAATGCATGAAGATGGGTTACACTTTTGAGCCAAATGTGGCAATGGAATTTCAAAATTTTACTCTTTTATCAAATTGAAGCCCTAAAAATTCATATAAGCATTAGGATTTTTTATTTTTTTTTGTAAATCTTGGAAGGTCCATCCATTTTCTATTATATATTAGGAAAATTTACACCACACAAATTTACCGGGTGGCCTTAACTTTCCCTGAGGGGAAACCAAGTCTGTTGGCCACTGGACAACATTATACGCCATCCAAAAACAAAATTCCTTTAGCGTTTCTAGCAAAGTTAGGTAAGTCTGAGTCTCGCATCCAAATACTGTGTAACTATACCAACTAAAATATGCAACAAAAAATTTAAAATCTACTGCCATAAACAAAAACTAAGCATAATGAAACTAGTCTTTCTAAACATTCTGCTCAACAGAGATAGATGCCACAGGAGTAGGATCTTTAGCAGTTGCCCTTGGCATGCCATACAGCTCCACGATGCAAGGGATGTGATAGTCAGTACGATCCATCCTGATGTCTTGTTTGTACAACTTAAATAGGATTTTCTCCATGTATTTTCTATAGTTGGATAGGCCTTGCATTGTGACTCTCATCCCCACAAAGATTTGTTCCATCACTTTGCCAAGCAGAATTTTCATCAAGAGTACAAGTACAAGTTGTCTTTGAATTGTGTAATTCTACCACGTGTATTACCTGGATTAGGCACCAATGACCTCCAATCTTATGTCTCCTCATTTGGTTCCATTTCCTCTTTGGTCTTAGCTTCCCAGTCATCAATTAGCTTATGGAATCCTTCATCTGTTTCATCCTGGTATGTTGCAGCTGCCTCAGCTATGAGGTTCTTAGCAGGCTTGCATCCCCTACAAACTTCTGTCATGCTCCATCTCTTGGTTTCCCGGTGGACCAGGCCCCTGCCACCATGACTACGCCCTCTCTTTACTGGAGCCATACCCTATTCCTTTATGCCCTGTGGACAATCAAACCATGTTAGTGCCATCAGTCCATTCACATCATCCCAATGCAACTGCTCATACCATGCCTCTCTTCCCCGCTTTGCCTTCTGTGGGTTAAGGTATCATAGTGCCCATAAGTGGCTAGGGTAATTAGGTTTCGAGCGTGGTTCCTAAAGCTCCTCACAGTGCCCCTCCACCTTGCCATGGTGCAATTTACTGTCACCACCCTGTAGTTGGAGCCAAGCCTTCAGGCCCATCCAGGGTCTAGCTCTGTGATTGCTATCATACCTACATGCATCTCCTGCAACCAACATCTACCCAGCCTGGTTATGCTTGCCCCTCTTCCCCTTATATTTCCTAGGGTCCCTAGCTACACATTGCTACCATGTGTATGTAGATGCCAAGGTTTTCTTAGCGAATTACTGACATAGCTAATATCACGCCCCCCTGCCTGAGACTCTTTCCTACCTCTTCCTTCACCACTCAACCCCCAAGGCATGCCACACCTATTATACCCTGTACCCCTAGTCTCAGCCACTAAGTAGGGGCTTGTACTCTTCGTGACTCAACATTACCAATGCCATTGCCAAGACTTTGGATTAATTGCAATAAAAACAAAACACTGTCTCAGGCCATGGCCCTCCCTTTCCTCCCCCTATTTCTCTCGAACACTGTTGAGCCCCATTGGGCGGCCTCGTGCCCCTCCCTTCCCCTCAATGAAATCCCCACTAGCCCATGTATTTGATGGAGGAACCCAACCATATCATTGAAATGAAGTGGGAACGAGACCGAACTACATACTAGAGAGTCGTTGCGAGCCTGCAGCCAAGGTACCTTCACCTCTCTTCCGCTCTGAGACACCTTCCTTCTCCCATACAAATTTCTCTTGCTTGGCATGTCAAATTCCATTCCCATCTCCGCCACCCTAGCTTATTCCTCCCTCTACCACCTTGCCAACCCATTGACCATGCATTCATGGCTAAGGACACTACACCCCTTGCCTTGAGCATGTGGGAGATAGTGGTAATTAATGTCCTGGTACTAACCATGTCACTTCAAAGCCTGAAACTTCTGACACACTCTCTCATCCTGATCGAGAGATAAGCATTATGAATTTTGATTAGGAATAAAAAATACAATTTTTGGAGAATTATGGTGTTGTCCTAATGATATTTTTTGAAAAAAAAATTAGTGTCGTATAATATGTCAATTTTCTGTTAAATAAAATTTGTGTGCTTGCAAATTTTTGCACATGCTAAGATATATGTGTGTGTTCAAGTAGCATTACAACACAAGAAAAGCTTCATGTCTATTTTGGTTATAGAGTATTATTAGAGATAAGATTTAGATGAGTTTATGATCATTTTACAAAACATTTCTTTTTCATTCTCTATCTGATGATTTATGGTGTTAATACTCCTTGCATGATTGGTTGGGTAATAGAAGCATTGTATGATATTATAGATTGGTTTTCTACATCAGATGAAAAATTTAATAGATGCTTTGGATACCAAACATCTACTCATACTATGCCATGATATGTGTCGAATAAGGTGGTCTTAGAAGAAGTTTCCTATTAGTTGAATAAGAGACTATATACATAGCTTCATATAAGGAAGAAGGCTCCTTGGCCCATTCTACTTTTGAGGATTGAATTATATCAGTTGAAGAGCCTTAAGGAAACAAAATCTGAAACTGAAGAACTTGAGTGCCTTCATTTTGGGACTAGGGGCTTCTAGAGATATGATCCTAAAAAAGTGTGTAGGAAACATTGTGATCAGATACAATACACCTGGGAATATGTACCAATGATTCTTAAAGGGGATGAAAAGGTTAAGAATTATTACAATGCATTAAAGAATAAATACAGAGGAGATGAGGTAGGTCCCTCTCAGGTTCTGCAGATTCAAGATGTATAGATGAGGGAAACACAACAACCAGCTACTGTACAAGGAATTACTACAACTCCGAAGAAGAGGATTCAACGTGATTCAATAACAAATAACAATAGGAAATTCAAATCATATCCATTTAGTAAAGGTGCTATTGATGTTGATAAAGAGAGGAAAGGATTAGGGACACACAACAATATGCAAAGGAAGAGATAATGAAAGAAGAGGAAGAAAGGAAGAGTATATAAGAAGAGCAAGAAAGGAAAACAGAAGAGGAGCAAGATGCATAGAGGTTGGAAGAAGAACAAATGACTTGGGAAATAGAATTAAAGTTGGAGGCAGAAGATGTTATTGAGCCCATTGATGATGAAATAGGAAATCTAGCATAGCCTCCCCTTAGAGAGGCCATCTCTCATTCAACGTAATGGGAATTACACCTCAATTGGAAGATAGAGTTATGATGTATGTAATTTCACCTTTTATTAATTGAAGAAGAGGATCATGGAAGAAAGATAAAGATATATCCCCAATGATCCTGAAAATCAAGTCTTTCGATCCACTAAGAAGGTAATACGAACAAATACTAGGATAAACCCATGAGCGATCATGGAAACAAATTTTGCTTTCACAACAACAATCCAGGACAACTCAAAATATCTTATGAGAAGAGTACATGGTTGAAAAACTAGTTAGTTGCAATAAAGTGATGAGTGGAACCTCTCACTACAAAAATTAGTGACTATCCTCTAACATTCTCAATATAGTAGAATTTCAGTCATCCATTCTTGGGGAACTTGGGAAAATGGAGGACACTATGAAATAGTTGTATAACAATATGATTCCCCTACATGAGATAGTCGCACCCTTGATTGGAATTCAAAATGAATATCAAGAGATAATGAATCTCATAAAAGTCACAAACAGATATATATATATATGATATAAGAGTGGGGTATCAAGTATCTAGATGCTCCAGAGAAGTTGTTCAAGGACATATTTGATTACGGGGATAAAACATATTTGTGCCTCAATATGGAGAACTACAGATGTCTTGGTGAGATTGTGACCAACATTATAGCTTCTTATGGTCGACTACACAACAACATCAAGTCCATGATAAAAAATCATGGAGTACGTACTATGGATACATTTTGAGAGATACGGAGTAAGAATGTTATTTTGTAGGAGGTCCAACAATTCATTGAGAAAATTGAGAAAGCATCAATTCAATAAGGTTTGGAGATTGATAAGAACATTATTCTACAGTATGCAATAACACCAGTAAAATTCCATATGAAATTATCTTAGCTATAGAATAGCATGCAATTCAGCTCCAAATCCATACTATTAGAGGCATTGAAGGTAAATATGTCGTCTATCACAGAGTTGTCGGTATTAATCAAAGTGATGACAATGACATTCAAAGAATGGCACTCCTATATTAAAATTGAACCCCATGTTGAAGCTGTTTATTCATCTCTTTCCCATATGTGAAGAGCATTTTGTCTCATTATAATTTTTTCCATATATAGCCACCATCTTATATGTAATTTGTATTTTGTAATAAGTTTAATGTAATGAATTCCGAGAGATATTTGGAATGTGAAAAGAGACATGTGGGATTCAAAGACTCATATGTCGAATGTGCAAGGTTATATAGAAGCCCATAGGTCATAGGATTTGAAGCATCATGAGGAAAATCAAGAGTCATTATCATTCATTATAAATTGGCCCTCATAACATTAATAAGGGCCTTTGGTTTTGAAATTTTTTTCCTCGGCTTCTTTAGTGCTGCATAGGAGAGACAATCATTCTTTGGAGAAGAAAGTTGTATGTTCATGTTCAACTATAGGAGCTAGTGTACTCTCATTGATTTATAAATGTTCTTGGGACCTTTCATTAATAATCAGAAGCTCATCAAGCCACTCGTTCATGCATATATTTTGAATGTAGTAAGACTATTATTTATATGTTTGTGGTATGTGTTGATGTAATGCATACTAAGGCTAATGAACTATTTCGTTGTATAGATATGGACATTGTTGAATGGGTGGTTGTAACTATTATTTTTATATTTTGAACTAATTTGTAGGTAAATCAACAAGTCTTCCTTCCTTTCTCATGTGCCTCTTCTGGGATAGTAGTATTACTTTATTATGAAGAATCTCATCTCACTTATGGTCATGGAAATTTCTTTGCACTCTACATTTGATGTCACACAAATATTACATTCTTTCTGTGCCAAAGAAGTATTATGATCTATTGTGTATGTGTTACATAAAAAAAACACACCCCAAAACCATTCTTAATGATTGTCGGAGCATATAACTGAATGGTACTCCTATACCAAATGGTGTGAGCTATAATTAGGACTTCACATCTGGGAGATCCCCTGATTGTTGCTAGAATCTAACACTGTCAACATATCTGGCACTAGAAGGAGGGTGAGATGACAATTTGAACTTGTAAAGTCTATTTTAACCTCTTATAGAAAATGATTTCATCTAAGATCATAACCCCGAGGTGTTTTTCAGAATCTTTGGATCTTTCAATAACCATGGAACTCTTACATAACTTGTCACACTAAAATTTCGATGGTAAGGGTTCAACGACCATTCTTGATTATGTGATCAAATTTGTTCAATTTTGCTTCGAATGTGGAGTTTATTCTTAAGACATTCTTGTAAGGTTTTTTAACCTTACATTGGATGGTCATACTAAGAAGTGGTGTTATTCTTTACCTGTTTCTTATAATCTTTCTTTCAAATAGCTGGTTAATGACCTTTATCGCTCTTTTGACAAGTATGACTATCAAGATTTTTTTTTTGAAAATAATCAAATTAGGATGGAATCAAATGAACCCCTTGAACACTTCACTGGTAGATTCCTTCATCTATGTTATGAGTTTCTAGATGAGTATGTTGATTGGGACTATTTGGATGAGAATTTTCGGTTCTTGGTTAGGATTTCAAGAAAATGTTTTGAATTAGATTTATCACATGGCCTTATTCAAGATGAGCTTAAATGTCTCAAGGATGAATTTAATGTTCCTTTTGTTCCATTTCCCCCTAATTTTGATGTTCCATGTGTCGAAAAAATCTACATCGGAAAACTAGAAAATCAAATCCATTAATCTCATTCAGCAACCACCCCTAATGCTGAGGAATTTTTGACGAGGAATTAATTTTCCCCTCTTCTCCATCACCAGATGATGATGGTTCTCTTTGTTCTATAAACCATCCATCTTGTGATCATGATAATCTGCTTTTCGGTGTTCGACCTATCAATCAAATTGCATGATGATGATTGTCCAAGTTTAATGGATAAATATTTTATTTCACAAGAAATATTAGGTTTGCAAAATTTTCAAATGGAACCTGGTCAAATCATTGAGGAATTTATTTCATAAATATCTTTCCATGATGATGACATGTTAATAATTGAAAATATTTGTGATAATCTTGAAGTTTTATCATATGAAATTCAAGCATTCCATGAATCTTACAATTCGAGCAACCCTCGTTTAGCTTATGATAACTATATCCATTAGTACTATTTGAAAAAATACTTGATATTGTTCTCTTAGTCAAAGTTCTCACCTTTTTAAAGTTCATATTTTTTTGAGGAAGATTGGTCAATTGATGGTTATGTCAGGTTCCCACTATCTTGATAACACTTTTGAATTTGGCCAGTTTAAAGTTTTCTCATGAAATTCTTTTATCAATATTATTTCATGGGATGTTGATTCATTCTTGAGCAATTTTTAGTTTCTTAATGTTAAATTTATTGGGCCTCAAGATGAAATTTTAGATCCAAAAATTAAACTTCCTCTGATTTATCCTTATGCAAATATTTGGTATGAATTCAAAGGCAAAGAGTGTGCTTAAATATTGCCAAAACTTGGGATCTTATACATCTCCTCTTTCATCCATTCAATAGATTGACCCACATACTAGCACAAAAGGTTCCTAATATGTATGGGATTTGCAATATGAGATTAATATTTCATATGATGTGGATATGTTTGTTAATAAATTGTCTTTGCAAGGTTTTCCGAATGGTTTTTTCGATGACTTAATTGTAGAGTGGTTAGAAAAATCCTACCTGTCCAGTTCCATGGCTCATCATAAATACATTCATGCATTTAATCAAACATTGTATGGATATGAGCCTAACAAGTGTTGTTGTGGTGTCCCTTGTCAAGAACACTAGTTGATAGTTTTACACCATTGTTCTTTCCCATTATGTATTTTTGTTTCCATGCATATATTTAGTTTTCTTTATCTTTCTCATTCCATTATGTTTTATATTGATTATATGTGTTGATATATTTTGATTCAAAGGAGGGGAGTAGCTTCTATGGCTGCATTATAAGTTACACTTTACTTAGTCCAAGTCCTCCAAAATATTAGATTATTTAAGGTTATAATGCATTTAAATACTTGCATTTTTTTGTTTTATTTCTTCCCTTGTCTCCCATGCCTTCTTTATTTTTGTTATAGTTTTGATTTGGTTAAATAATACTATGCATGAAGATCATTTTTGAGCTTCGAAATGAAGTGACTAATTCTGTGGAAAGGGAAATTCTTGTAACGTGCAACTCTTGATTATCCTGCTTTCAATATTCATTGATTTGGTCTTTATCTCTTTAAAGTAGATGAAATTTGGATGGAAAATATGACCCTTATAGCTAGAAAACCTTAATTGGATACATGATGCCTACATCCATTTAGGATCTTGTTTTTATAGACTCGGTTTTGTTACTGAATGATGCTTCCTTGGCTTATCAATTTGACAAGAGAAAGGTAAGGGGAAAACCTGTAGTGAGTAGACCAACATTACAGGTTTATATACATGTCTCCCAAGGAGCAACCTCTCCTTCTCTCAATAAGTCAAGATCGCTCTTCCACCCCAAAAAAATAATAAGTGCCAAAACCTAGTTCTATTAAGAAATTAAAATAAAGGGTGAGAGAAGAGAAAGGCTTCCTGTGTAGAGATGTAAAGCAATGATTTCACCAAGGTACTGTCTCGTCTCACTGGAAGTGAAGCAATGATTTTGTTCCTAAAGGGACTTCATCAAGGTATTGTGCAGGCTTGCTAGTGGTGGAGCAACACTAGATATGAAAACTTATACTCTGATTATCTTTAACTCACAATTATATATTTCACTTATCCTGCATCAAATTGAATGTGATATGTCAATCTTTGTATTTCTTGTACTGAATAAAGAAATGAAAGATCCTATATATTTAACCAAGAAAAATGGAGGAAGCTTAGGTAGCCCAATAAATTGATTAATACTTCATGAAGAATTGATACTTCACACATAAATTAAGACCAAGGAGAGAAGTTGGAGTTCTCCTAGTATGTCTCCAAGTGTTGTTCCTATGAAAACAACCCTCAATTTTTTTTCCTAATTTAATTTTAGAACCTAATGAAATGTTGTTTCAGATCATCTAGTGTCATATCATTATTTTCTCATGAGTGTCAACTCTCCTTGAAATATTCCTAAAGTGTCATCTTCCTCCTAAGTCAAAGTATTCCCGTTGTCATCATCTGATCTTTAGAAATAATTGTGTTATCTTTCTAAGATAAGAAAAGAACTTTTGACTTATTAACTAGCTTGTACTCTGATGAAACTGTTGGACCCAAAAACATGTCAGGGGATCTCCCTGGTAAGAATTCCCAATTAGACCTCAGACCGTTTGGTGTAGGAATCGTAGTAGTGGGTCATACGGTAATGCCTTGACCACGGTTTCGCAAAGAGGAACGTAAGATGTCCCTGTTGGTAGCAAGGGTGTGACATATGCATTAAGTCAAGGAAGGTGCATGAGTTGTCTAACACATGGAGGGTGAGGTGAGCGTGCCCCTTCGAAACCTATGAAAGCATACAGTTAAGAAGGGAACACACGAGCGAAGAATCATCACAAGATGGAAGCAAAGTAAGCTAGAAATCCAAATTGATGGTTAAACCAACATCACATTTAAGAAATATTCATACATACGTATATAGAAAATAGCTACACATGCATATGTAATCAAATAGATACATATATCATTTGGAGTAAACAAGATATCTGAAATACAATACTAAATATGCATGGAACGTTTTGGCTCTATTATATTAAGAAGTCTAAGTTCCAGTCATACAATACATCCATGTCCAACCACTAGTTCCAAAAGCAGAACATTACAGTCATTATCATCTACTCCTCCAAAGAGATATACTAGCTCTGTGCAGTGGAGAATCCAAGGCTTGTTACAATATTGTCCAAGCTTTCTCTAAGATAGTCCTATCAGAAGCTTGGCTGACCAAAAGCCTCTATAATGAGTTATGACAAACTATATATAGCAAAGGGTGGGGTGGCTCTGGACATTCCTCTTTGTGATAGTTCAACTACTGCCTTGACTCTTCATCTTCTCTATGATTTTTACATCCCACTATTGACACTTGAACTTACATTTGAGAAGACTTTACATACAATTTGGACATGTACCCATGTGAGACAAAATAAGCTTGAACAAGCCATGCAAGTCATCATTATGACTCAGACAACTATTGGAAGACCATCTCTTCGACATCCTCATGGTGGTTGGCAATAGTGAACTGAGGGCAAGCTCGATAGTTTGTGATGATTTCTATATACTCTAAGGTGACATCTTTCGGGAAATGAACTCTTGCCTCCATAGCATTTGGGTACATTGCTTGGGCTCCTCTGCCCAACTCGTCTAATAGCATGCACATCATTGTCTTGAGTGCGATCGGACCAGCAACATACTTATGCATGGTGTTTACACTAATCACCAAGTCTAGGCTAGTGGCTATCTGCATCAACTCGTCAAAGTATGAGTCAAGATCTAGACAAGCCTATGCCCTTGTCTTCACCTGGGTGAGTGTCTCAATATATGAAATCACATGTGCATGCACAACAATATCAATACTCTTAAATACCCATGCATGGGAAGCCTGTAGATTAGTGATGAGCTACAAGAGATCTTCATAGCTCTGGATCTGACTCTGGATGTGTGCCTTCAACTCGACCACTCTCAGCTTCATCATCCTAGGAAAGTGTAACGAGTCTCCCTTATATCTCATTTTCCATGTTTGTATGTAATCAACAGTAGCGTGCATGTTCAAAAAGATACGTGATCTCCTAGCACATTGTTGTTTCCAACCGTTGAGATGGATAACTTCCTTATGCAGAGTACCAAACTTGGAATACAATGACCGCATGATTGTGTCAAGGGAAATACTTCATCCAATATTGCCTTCTTTGATTCTACTCGGGTGGATGTTGTAACCAATTATCCTCCTTGCTTGGTCATTTGTAGCTCCTTAGCCATTTGCTCGTTCTTAGCTATCAAGATGAAAACACTTAATTTAGTGGCTTTAACATATGCTCTGGTATCATCGACCAATGTTACTAGATGTTTGCGCACATTAGACACAATCACTTATTCCTCAAACTACACAGGAGATGTAAGATCATTCGGAGTTGACACTCTGTGAGATTGCACAACTCTATGTTAAGACTCATCGAATGAGATGTTGTGCATCTATCCTTCCGACTGATCTTCAAGGATCTTTGTGTCTCCTTGGTCGCTTGGGATTTTCTCCACTTCTGGATGTGATGAATTTGGTAGGTCCACCTCTTGGTGGTGAGGTATGAGGTCAATGTATTTCTCTAAATATTGTTGCTCCATATTTGTACCCATCTATTCAAGCGCTTGCTATATTTCCTAAATGAAGTCATTCTCCTATGATGGTTCACCCTGTTTTCATAATGCCAGCTGTTCTGATGAGTCTACTACCTGTACAGGCATAATTTCATTGGTCTGTACAAGTTGCACCCACTGTTGTACCTTTTCCTAATGTGCTTCATTCTCATGTCTATGCATGTCTTGTTCCTTACAAAGTTTCTCCTTCATCTCATGCAAATCCTTCTCTGTTTCCTCCATTCTTTGTTTCTCTCTCTTCCTTCGCATGTTTCTCTTGTCATGCTATTGCCTCTTTGCCTCTATTGCCAAAGTTGCTTTCTATAGAAGTGGGTCTTCATGAATCTTGCATCTTTTCTCTTCCTCCATGTTCTCACCAATCTTCCTCTTGCCCTTGTCACACACTGGTATGTTTACCTCTTTTATTTCTTCCTCTCTGGCTCAGTGGGATGCTTCTTAATGCTACTTCACTAACCATTCTTCAGTGATTCCCATCGTTTAATGGGTCTAGAGAAGCTGTAACAATATCTCCATGGGTCTTGCTACACACAGTGACATGCCCCCTCGATCTAGTTAAACTGTACTCTCGTGCAATGGTATTTCACGAGACAATGTAGGTCATATGGATTGTAACTTCGGGCATCGAATGGATATTTATTCATCTCCTCTACTTCAACATCCATATGATTGAAAGTTTGTATCTTCTATAACCCGATCTGCAATGGAATAGCGGGCCAAGGTGCCTTCTTCTTCTAGTGCAACCTATTTGATAATCCTACCAAGATGTCATATGATGCTTCCTTCATGATGAGTTTGTCCAAGGAAAACTTTGGTAGAATATTCATACGCTTCAACATGCTATACATTTGCATGAAGGTGTCTGGTGGTGAGACATACCAATATGCTATATCAATCATCGCATCCATTCTTGCTTTCGACATGTAGGGTGGATCCTGTTCAAATATTATGTCATAAATCAGGGTGACAAAAATGATCAGACGTCTGTGTGATAAGCTGTCTAAAGCTACATTCAGAAAACATCTTACATTAAGTGTTCATAGAGGTCTCTGTCAATGTCCATGCCCACTTCAAGTCTGGGAACTCCTGACAGGCATATATTGCATCCAAGATGTAGGTAGACATGTAGATTTCTACTTTCACACTTTTGGGGGTTGTCGAGCCCTTGTCACCAGTTCCTTCAGGTGGTGATCCAACATGTTGAACTGGTTGCATGATTTGGCTTCTCTGGCCAGTTGTTCCAATGCGATCACCGAACTCTATGGGAAGTTTCTCATGCCTTCTTGGCCATATAGATGACATGAAAAGATGACCAAGTATTGATATGCCTTCCACAATATTTTCTTCTTGTAGACCTGGTTGGGTGTCATCCTAAATTTGGTCAGCTTCTTCACCTAATTCTTCAAGATATCTATGGAGTTGGCATTACTGCTAAGTAGGCTGAAGGGAGTCTCCATGGTGATTATGGGCTTAGAGATATGATACATTTGTTCATAATCCTATGCCTTGAAGGTATAAATCTTCATCCCACTGACACTTCTCAATGTCATCGTCTCAGGATCAGTGTGCAAGATGATCCAATGTATCATGTACGTGCATGAGAGCACGAGATACCTACATACAATCGAGTATAAGCCAGGCTTTTCGATGTTCACATAGGCTTGGAAATCTTCAAGGCCTTCCCTAAATGTCTCTACAAACATATCATTGACCTCTTACCATTTCGACTTGATGTCCTTGTCTACAATCAGCTTGGTGTCTTCATACATCAGCAGACTTGTAGACACTTGCTCAACTGTTTCTCTAGTTGCGCATTCGTTAGTGTCCTTCAATCCTACTCTCTTGGAGGCCATTGATCCTAAACTACTAAGAGGTGGATGAACTATTATATCTGGAGACATAGCGACATGCATGAAAAGAAATCTTTCAACTTAAACCAAAGAAAACTTGGGGAACGACATGCAACATACCTAGGGATTGGCTGGCAAGGATTACACAATTTTTCTCAGTGACTTGGAGGTTGGCTACAAGAACTACATAAAAGGTAGTCTAGGATGTCTGGGAGGTTGCTTGGCTACTGCAATTGTGTAATGCACAATCTAGGTTAGCCTACTGGCCTCTACAATTGCGTAATGATAAATTTCAGTTAGCAATGGTTGCAGGCCCAACGATTGCATCATGTAATTTTCTAGGCTAATAGTCATTGTCCCTAATAATTACACAATGCAATACTAGATGATAGTCATTGGAAAGAAATGTGCATTTTCTTAGAGGAGGTTGAGCCTTCCCTCTCAAGAGCGTGCAATGTTGTCTTGGTGAGGTAAAGTCCAGGCCAAGGCTGCGCAGACTCGTCGACGGGAAAATGAAAATAAATGTGAATGTGAATTCATAGTGATACTGAGTGTAAGCGGGAGTGAATGATCATGCATGAAAATAATGAATGAAAGATTCAGAAATGGAACAACATGCATGTGGGTGAAGCGAGTCATCGAATCGACAATAGTTCATGCAAAATAGTTTCATGCATGTGACAGCAATGAGATGCTAACAAAAATTGAAACGATGCTAGTACAAGCTAGTTTGCATGTAGATGACATAAAGCATTCACAAAAATCATGCAAACAACACTAATGCAAGCCAAAGCACAAAAAGCAATAGAAATGCTGCAAAAGACAAATTAAAAATGACTTACTCATGAATAGCTGAGCTGGATGTGTCAAAGACTTCTAGATGTGTTGTCGAATGTCAGAGCTCCAAGATTGATGTGAATAAATGAGCTCTTAAGTGTCAAATAAATAAGTTTTAGGCTCTTGATGCGCATGCCACAAATCTAGGAGAAAGCAACACTTGGAGGAAATATTTTAAAACAATCTTTGCATGTAACCTCTAGCTACTAAAACTAGCTCCCTAAAATCTACATATGTTTTTTTTCATGTTGCTTTTTCTATTATGGGAAAATGCAACCCATGCATGCAAGTTAGGTTTTCTCGATCCCTGGTGGAACTAGTCAACTCAATGGCACATGCAACAACCTGCTCAACTGAGGGGAAGATTTGTGCATTTCTGGGAGGTAGATGGGCTGGCTGCCCAAAAGGATTTCACAATTTATGGGATGAGCAGTTGAATCCTACCCAGAATTGCGCAATTTCTAGGTTGAGCAACCCTGCTGGGTGGAATTGCGCAGTTTTTCCAATGAAGGTTGACAGGCAGATTTGGACAATTCTAGAGCCCTGAATGCCACCATACAGGATTGTGAAATTTCTGGAGGGAAGGTTGGTTCCCCTCCAGAATTGTGCAATTTATTGAGGGAAACACGCAACTTGTAGCTAGACCAAGTCCAAAGAAATAGCATGTGAGGGGGATGCAACAAGTTATCATGCATAAGTTGGGAGTCTGCTAGAAAATCATTGAAACTTATGTAATTGACAAGGCAAGACATGTTGTTGAGGAAGGTTGGTAGGGAGGCTCCAAAAAGAAGCTAAGGCAAAATTGTGGACAGTTATTGTAGTTGTGACAAAACTTGGTGAAACATTGGTAGAAATCTAGATCTTTGAATGGACCTTGTTTAAGAAAAGCGAGTCTAACACTTCTAGAAGTATCATTCAGTTCTTAGTTCATCTTGGTTTCCACACTAGCTTGATTGTAAGATGCAGCATATGCCAAGCTCTTGGTCGGTCGACACACATTCCAATCCAAGTCAACATAGTTGTTTAGATTTGTGTTAAGGGATATATTAGTGCACAAGTAATATAGTCTTCAGAGTGTTAGTTTCATCTTTGGTGTTGCTCCTCTGCTAGAAGGCCTGGACAATACCTCAACAGAGTCATGCAAGAACACAAATCATTTCTTTGTTGCCAGAGAGCCTAGTCAATGCCATAGCAGAGTTACTTACATCACCTCTCTACATAGAAAGCCTTTCTCTTATTTTTCCTCATTCATTTTTAATTTTTTTGAAAATTTTTACTTCTCAATTTTTCATTAATGTGCATAGTACTTATTCATTTCAGAGGAAAAAGAGGGATTCTGACATATTGATAGAAGAAGAGGTTGTTCCTAAAGAGAAGTAGTTTATATATACCTCTGACGTGCTTATTAAGGTTTTCCCCCTCACCTTACTCTACTTGACTGAGATAACAAGGATTAACCCAAAAACAATAGACTAGAGTAGGTGACACTAGTTAGCACAGAAGTGTTGTGTTTTCACCAAGGTTTAATTCAAACAATACGTATTTTCCATCGACATATCATGGACGAAAAGTAAATTTTTTTTCATACAAAGGCGGGATGACAGATAACCAAGTAGTGATAGATGCACAAGGCCTCTTGTAATTTACCCAACTTGTTTCAAGAGTCGCGCACGGTTTCATGCAAAGCTAACCTACAAACAAAAACAAGCAAACAAATAATAAAGCAAAGTAGAAGTAGAAGTAAAATAAAAATCAAAGTGAGTAAGAAAAAAATAAAGTAGATAAACAAACATGCAAATAAAGAAAGCAAACACGCATGAAATCAAACAAACTTAAAGCAAACACTACTCCTACCTATAAGCTAATGGTGCATGGGTCTAATCACGTGAAGTGATATTTCCAATGAAGCGATTGGGGCATTGGTTGACCCATGTTGGTGAAGGCTTGTTCTGCGAGCAACTGAGTTGTGTGAATCAGTAAACAACAAAGTCATAGTAATGAAGAAAAACACACTTCATGTTTTAATGTGTCCATAGAACATAACTGGGTCCAAGTACATGTTGTGCAGTTCGTGAACTTGTCACAGTGTTGTGAAACACTGCGTGCAACTGTGAAGCATATGCATACTCTTGACTGTGACATGCAAGAAAATGAAAGAAACAAAGACAACTTGCATCATGCATGTGTGCTTGCAATGTAAGATTCCTCAAATGCATGAGTGATAGGATATTCCAGTTCGAGTGGAGGAAGCATGATCTATGTGTGAGATGGATCTTAAATGCATACAAATGATTGATGAGGATCCTTGGTTGTTTCAACAATTTCCTAATCGGAAGTGAAACCAACATCAGAATAGCGAGGGCCTGACGTAACCATTAGGTCGAGCTGATGTGCCTCGAGAGTCTATGGGGTTTCGACTTCATCATCAAATAGATCATCATAAATAGGTGGGTTCAGAAAATCAATTGTGATAAAATCATGATTGTGATTGAATATGGGAGTAAATAGATCACGACAACTACAATTAGAAAAATCAATTATTTCATCGACATCCTCATGATATGATAACTCAAACAGAGGGGTAGATGAGAAGCAGACAAATCCATCCTCTGTATTTTCGAAAAAGGCATATGAAAGGTCAAGTGGATTTTCAATGAATAATTTATCCTCTATGTTGTCAGATGATGCACTGGCATCTGGTGTTTCCTGTGAATGATCAACAATGGGTGCATCCATACATGAAGATACACATGTGAATTCATGGATGGAAGATTCACCAAGATATCAAGGAAGAATGGAGGAGGCTCAGATAGAAGGGAGTCATCCTTCACTAAGTGTTGATGCTAAAGATCCTAATCATACTCTTCATGAATGACAATGGATGTTGGTTGTACAACACCAACTCTGTCCATGGCTTGCCCCTTGTTCACAACAAGTGTAGAGTCTAGAATGGAAGAATACAAGACAATATCATTCAAAGGATCATCTGAGTAAGAAGACGGAGCTTGTGGTACAAAATACATATGACAACTCGATGGAATCACAACCAAATATGCATGAAAATTAAGTGAAATGATGTTGGGAGGATGTGACAGCTGAACATATGTGTGTGCCTGATCTCCCGCATCACTCTGTAGTGGTGGATCTGTTTGATGAGGGGACAGAGGACAGTCACTTGTGATAGTGACTGTATCCATCTGTGACTGCACAGCTCCAGCACTAAAGTATGTTGAGCAAGTCTTGGGCTCATATTTCTTCTTGGTATTGATAGTTTTGACACGGAAATACTCAAATCTATCAATGAGATATTGAAACATCATCTCGCTCTTTAGAGCTTGAAACAACAAAACATAGAAGCGCTACCAAAAATCATCAGACAATTCATATGGAGCCTTCCATTATTGTCACAGTTTGTGGTCAATATGCTCTAAATCAAAACGATGGAAATTATCTTCAATGAGATCACAGAAGTGCTCAAGTGAGTGCATGCTCTTAGCGGATAGGTTGCACAACCACCATAGTGGGGATTCACGAAGTGTGTATGTAAGCAGCAGACTAGCCTGTTCGTTAGAACATCCATCTTCCTCGTCAAGCATGGAAACAAATTCATGTAAGAAAAAAGGCCAGACCACTTCACCTTCACCATCATAGGTGTATGTAGACAAGAGATCAAAAAACTCCCTCTTGATGTGGATACATTTGGCATGTGAAAAAAATCATGGATGGTTGAGTGTGCAACACTCGATGATAGATGTGCAAAGGTTCAAAATAGATGAGAGGACACAACGTGTCATCGGGCCCTCCTTCTAGCACCATAAATGTTGACAGTGCTGGACCCACCAACATCTCATGGGATCCCCTTGGTAAGAAATCCCAATTATACCTCAGACCGTTTGGTGTAGCAGTCCTAGTAGTGGGTCGTACGATAATGCCTTGACCATGGTTTCACACAGAGGAAAGTAAGATGTCACTGTTGGTAGCAAGGGCGTGACATATGCAGTAAGTCCAGGAAGGTGCATAAGCGGTTCTAACACATGGAGGGTGAGGTGAGTGCACCCCCTGGAAACCTGTGAAAGCATGTAGTTAAGAAGGGAACACATGAGCGAAGTTGCATCACAAAATTGAAGGAAGGTAAGATAGAAATCCAAAGTGATGGTTAAACCAACAACACATTTTAGGAAGATTCATAGATACATATACAGAAAATAGCTACACATGCATGCGTAAGAAAATAGATATGTATATCATTTAGAATAAACAAGATAACTGAAATACAATTCGACATATGCATGAGACGTGTTGGCTCTGTTATATTAAGAAATGTAAGTTCCAGACATACAATAAATCCACGTCACACCAATAGTTCTAATAACGGAATGGTACAGTCACTACTACCCGCTCCTCCAAAGAGATATGCTAGCTTTGCGTAGTGGAGAAGACAATGCTGACTAAAATACTTTCCATGCTCTCTCTAAGATAGTCC
This sequence comes from Pinus taeda, assembly GCA_000404065.3. Lineage (NCBI taxonomy): Eukaryota > Viridiplantae > Streptophyta > Pinopsida > Pinales > Pinaceae > Pinus > Pinus taeda. The sequence continues at coordinate 24,318 of APFE030348014.1, forward strand.
TATTGGAAGCTTGGCTGACCAAAAGCCTCTACAATGAGTCATGAGGGATAATATATAGGAAATGGTGGGGTGGCCCTTGACATTCCCCTTTGGGACAGTTCAACTAACCCTCATGACTCTTCATCTACTCTATGACTGTTACATCCCATTACAGACACTTGAACTTACATTTAATAAGACATTACATATAATATGTACTTGTACCCATTTGAGAAAAAATAGGCTTGAGCAAGCCATGCAAGACATCACTATGACTCGGCCAACTGTTGGAAGGCTAGCTCTGCGACATCCTCATGGTGGTTGGAAATAGCGAATTGATGCCAAGCTGGGTAGTCCGTGATGGTCTCTGTGGACTCTAAGGTGACATTTTTACCTCTTACCTCCATAGAATCTAGGTACAATGCTCGGGCTCCTCTATCCAATTCGTCTGATAACATGTGCATCATTGTCTTCAGTGTGACTAGACCAACAAAATACTTGTGCATGGTATCTGCAAGGATCACCAAGTCTGGGCTAGTGGCTATGTGTATCAACTTGTCAAAGTATAAGTAAAGATCCAATCAGGCTAGTGCCTTTCTCTTTGCTTGGGTGACTGTCCCAATAGATGGGATTGTATGTGCGCTCACAACAATATCCATACTCTTGAATACCTGTGCATGAGAAGCTTGTAGACTAGTGATGAGGTGTGAGAGATCATCATGGTTCCATATCTGACTCTAGATGTGTGCCTTCAATTCAACCACTTTGGGCTTCATCATTTCAGGCAAGTGTACTGGGACTCTTGTGTATCTCATTGTCCATGTTTCCCTATAATCAATAGCAGCATGCACCTTTGACAAGATACGTGCTCTCCTAGCACATCCTTGCTGCCAACCGTTGAGATGGACAACTACCTTATGCACAATACCAAAATTGGAATACAAGGCCCACATGATTGTGTCAAGGGACAATACTTCATCTAGTATTGGCTTCTCCAGTTCTCCTGGGGTGGATTTTGTAACCAATTCTCCTCCTTTCTTGGCCATGTGTAGCTCCTTAGCCATTCGTTCGTTCTCATCTATCTAGAAGCGAATAGTCGAGCTTGTGGCTTCAACATAAGCTCTAGTAGCATCAGTTAGTGTTGTTGGATGTTTATGCATGTCAGACATGATCACTCGTTCCTCAAACTATGCAGGAGATGTATGATCATCTAGAGTTGACACTCTACAAGATTTTACAACTCTATGTTGAGACTAGTCGAATGAGATGTTGTGCTTCTCTCCTTCTGGCTGATCTCCAAGGATCTCCATGTCTCCTTGGTTGCTTGGGACTTTCTTATCTTCTGGATGCGGTGAAGATGGTAGGCAAACCTCTTGGTGGTGAGGCAAGGGTTCAACATCTTTATATAACTCCTATTGCTCCATATCTACATCCATCTGTTCAAGTGCTTGCTTTATCTCCTGAGCAAAGTCCTGCTCCTAAAATGGTTCACCATATCTGCCTAATGTGAGCTATTCTAATGAGTCTACGAACTGTATGGGCATAGTTTCATCTATCTGTACAAGTTGCGCCCCATGTTGTACATGTTCCTGTTGCACTTCCTTATCCTATTTGCACAGCTTTTGTTCCTCTCAGGGTTTCTCTTTCAATTCATGCAACTCCTTCTTTCTTTTCTCCATTCTCTATTCCTCTCTCTACCTTTGTGTGTTTCTCTTGTCGCATTGTTTCCTTTTTTACTCTATTGCCAAAGCTACTTTCTACACAAGTGGGTATTCTTGGAACTTGTAGCTTTTTCTCTTCCTCTATGTTGTCGACAATCTTCCTCTTGCCCTTGTCACACACTGGTATGTTTACCTCTACTATTGTTGCTTCTGCTACTCTATGGGATGTGGGTGAAGCGAGTCACCGAATCGATGATAGTTCGTGAAAAATAGTTTCATGCATGCAACAATAGTGAGATGCTAATGAAAACTGAAATGGTGCTAGTACAAGCTATTATGCATGTAGAAGATAGCAAGTGTTCACAAAAATCAAGAAAACAACACTCACACAAGCCAAAACAGAAAAGTGACAAAAATTCTACAAAAGACAAGTTAAGATGACTTACCCATCAATAACTGAGATGGATGTGTTGATGACTCATGGATGTTAGAGCTCCAAGATCGATGTGAAGAAATGAGCTCTAAATCATTGAATAAATAAGTTTTAGTATCATGGCATGCATACCACAAATCTAGGAAAAAGAGACACTTAGAGGAAAGATTCTAAAATCATCTTTGCATGTAACAACAAGCTGCTAAAACTAGCTCTCTAAAATCTAGGGATGTCTTTTCATGTTTCTCTTGCTATTATGGGAAAAGGAAGTCCATGCATGCAAGTCAAGTTTTCTCGGTCTTGGGTGGAACCAGTCAACTCAATGGAACATGCAATAGCCTGCTCATCTGAGGGGAAGATTTGCGCATTTCAAGGAGGGAGATAGGCTGGCTTCCCAGAAGGATTTTGTAATTCCTGTGCTGAGAAGCTAATTGTTGCCCAGAATTGTGAAATTTTTGGGCTGAGAAACTGATTTCTACACAGAATTGTGAAATTTCTATGCTGAGCAGCCCTGCTGGGAGGAATTGTGCAATTTTTCTAGTGAAGGTTGACAGGAAGATTTCCATGATTTTGGAGCCCAAAACACCTCCAAACAAGATTGCACAATTTCTAGAGGGAAGGTTGGTTCCTCTCCAAAATTGTGCAATTTCTAGAGGGAGTTGCTCAGCCTGGAGCTAGACCAAGTTTGAAGAAACAACCTAGGAGGGGGATGCAACAAGTTATCATGCACAGGCTAGCAACATGCTAGAAAATCACTAAAGCTTATATATTTGACAAGGAAAGACATATTGTTGAGGAAGGCTGGTAGGGAGGCTCCAAAACGAAGCTAAGGAAAAATTTTAGAGGGTGGTTGTATTCGCTACAACACACTCAACATGGATGACAAAATAAAATCAAGAAATATTAGCTTTTCTATGATAAAAGTGCACTTTCCCAACTTGGAAATAATTGATAGTTATAACTACACCCTCCTCAACCTAGGTGCACTCCCAACTCATAGTGGGCACACTCTTAACTATTAGTGAGGAGATCACTCCTTGTTATCTAGGACTATGAGCTAGTTGAATTCACTTCTTCAGCTTAGTGATTGCACCCTCCAAACCTAGCACACCCCTTATTGTCAATAGCTACACCCTCTTATCCTCTAGAGTCAACGTTGCTTTATTGCATGGTGAGTGCAGAGGCCACTCCACCTTAATGAACTAACTAACTCATCGATCGACAAGTGACGAGCATGCATAGACGTTCCTCGCATGAAAAATATTATGATAGTGTTTTTTGTAGCTATGGGGTAGCAAAATACACCTTCTTAGTCGTTGGTTGTTCCCTTCCAAGAAAACAAACATAATTGGTTGTTATTAGTGGACAAACATGAATAAACAAAGCACTGTAAATGGTGAAAAAAATGCATACATAAAAATAAACTAGAAAATAAAAGATAAACACATAAACAATGCTTAATGAAGTAAACAAGTCAATAAAGTAATGGAAAATGGCTCCCTTTGTTGTTTGCTAAATGTAGAAGAGTTACAATTGATGAATATTAAACACTTGGAGAGAATTCTTTGAGCAATGGTGCTAAAATATCCCCAACAAGGAGGTTCCTTTCCTAAATCTCTTTGAAAGTTTCTTCTCTCTCTCAAAGAAGTATGAAGACTCTCTCAATGGTGAAATCCTCTTCCACTAGAGTGTTGGTTTGCTAAGGAGCAATTTTACTAACATAACAATGCTCTACTTCTTCTTTTCTAGTTCTCCAATGGTATGTTTATATAAAATTTCGAATTTATCTTCCCTCTCTTGCTCCATTAGTGAGAAAATGGCTTATGAGAAGGATAATAGGATCCCTTGGGGGTTTCATATCTACAAGTCAGCTCAAAATAGATTGTCGTTAACTAGTAAAGTCAGGGAATCCCATCTTCCAAGTCTGCGAAGTAGTGTGAGACTAATGAGTGAGAATTTTGTTCAACCACCTAGCTATTGAAGAAAAAGTTGCGCGGTCACTAATTTTAGCCTTTGAATAGATCACGCAGGTCAATTTTATAATTGAAACCTTTCAAGAAGTTTTGACTTTCATCTTTGGTGATGTTTCCAGTTGGAAAGAATTCACCTGTACAGTCTCCTGGATATATTTGGGCACCATCTAGATTATACAAATGTGTGCATAATTTTTCCATGTTAACAATTTTTGTTGGGTTGTGTTATATTCTTTCCATGACTAACCTACACAGTGAACCGGGGGTTAGAGGGGGGGCGAAGCCCCTCCAGCGTTGCACCTATTGCGTAGTGGGGGGGTCACATGGGGGTTTGAGGGGGGAAATAGCCCCCCTCTACGGGGTCCAGGGCAACACCCTGAGAATTTGTTTTTTGGACCCTATATTAGGTTGGGTGGACCTACCTATGGTTTTTTGGTCCATGGTTTTGGACGCAATGGTTCTTGGTCCATGGTTTTGGACGCGATGGTTTTCGGTCCATGGTATTGGATGTTTTGGCATGTATAAATATGTATTGTAACATTGAAAGGAACATAATGAAAAATCAAGCTGGTAGTCCTGATTTTGGGATCCAGGGGAAAATCTCTATGTATATGTGTTTTATGTGTTATGCTCTCACATTGTTTATTTTATGTGTTTTTTAGAATTCATATGTACGTAATTCGGTACGGGGTTAAAACCTACATTTGGTATCAGAGTTATTTTGGATTCAAGGGGATGCCTTTGTTGCTGAGGGGTTTCGCTCGGGCCTATCGTAAACCCTGTTTAGTGGGAGATCTACGAGATCAAATTTGGTGGTGAAAGAAGATGGCGATCAGTAGAAAGATAGAGATCGAGAAATTTAATGGTCAATTTTTTTAGTTGTGGGAACTCAAGAAGGAGGATCTGTTGGTGGATAAATATAGAGGATTGTGGTAGATCCAAGTACTAAACCAATGGGAGTGTCTGATGAAGAATGGAAGAAGTTAGATCGGAATGCAAAGAGCACAATACGATTGTGTGTCTCAGATTCATTATTGTTGAATGCATCAGGGGAAGCTACGGCACAGGTTTTGTGGGACAAGTTAGGGACTTTGTACCAATCTAAGTCTTTGGTGAATAAACTGTTCCTATAGAAAAATCTATATAACTTGAGGATGAAAGATGGAGACTCGGTGACAGATTATCTAAATACATTTAATACTGTGGTAAGTTGGTTATCATCTGTTGATATCAAAATTTCAGATGAAGATAAGTGCATTAGTTTGCTGTGTTCTCTACCAGATTCGTGGGATAGTCTGGTTATTGTATAAGTAGCAATGCAACTGCCTTGCAGTTTGATGAAATAGTCTCATCCTTGGTGATAGAGGAGATGAGATGGAAAAATATGGAGAGCCAGAATGGTGATGCCTTGTCTGTACGAGGATGGTCCCAGAATAGAAACAAAAATAAGTCATTGAGTGGGAGATCTAAATCAAGAGGGATATCTAAATCTCCAGGAAAACCTATAAAGGTTTGTGTTGGAAATGAAGAAAGGAAGGGCACTACAAAAGCGACTGTAAATATAAAGCTCCTAACAAAGGAAAGGGATCTGATGATTCTCCTTCTCCAGAGGCAAAAACCATCTCAGATGAAGGTGGGGATGTGTACTTGGCTTCTTCAAGTACACATGTAGATCATAAGGCATGGTTGATTAACTCAGGTGTATCCTTTCACTTCACTCCCCATAGAGAGTGGTTTTGCGAGTATGAGAAATACGATGGTGGTGATGACTTCTTAGGGGATGATAGGAAGGCTAGAATCATTGGTCGTGGAAAAGTAAAGTTGAATTTGCAAGGTGGAAGGGTTAGAACACTTGAATGTTCTACATATTCTTGCATTAGCCAGAAATTTGATTTCTGTAAGCAAGATGGATGGTGCGGGTGAAAATAGTGTTTGAGAAGGATACCTACAAGATGGTTCGAGGAGCACTGGTATTGATGTGGGGAGTTTAGATTGGAACTCTATACAAGCTACAAGGTAGCACTATTGTTGATGGGTGCAACAGTTCTATGGTTCCTGAAAGTGGAGCAGAAAATCTAGTGGTCTCTAGAGAGAAGACCATGTATGGCATCAAAGGCTTGGACATATTGGAGAGAAGGGCCTTTGAATACTTCATGGTAAAGGTATAGTAGAAGGTATGAGTAATAGCTCTCTGGATTTTGATTTCTGTGAAAATTCTGTATATGGGAAGGAGAATCTAGTGAGTTTCCCCTTTAGTGATAAGAGGGTGAAATCGATATTAGAGCTTGTGCACAGTGATGTGTTTGGACATGTGAAGGTTCCATCATTAGGTAAGTTTGTGTACTATGTATCATTTATATATGACTTCTCAAAGAGTACATGGATATATTTCCTTAAGAAGAAATCTGAAGTATTTGACAGGTTTAATAAATTTAAGGCTCTGGTGGAAAACTAGACAGAGAAGAAGATAAAGATGTTAAGTATAGATAATGGTGGAGAGTTTTGTAGTAAAGAATTTGAAGAATTCTGTAAGAAGTGTGGTATAGCATGATAGACGACTACTCCATATACACCTTAGCAAAATAGAGTTATAGAAAGAATGAACAAGACATTGATGGTAAGGGCAAGAAGCATGCTCAGTGGTGCAGGGATAGGATAGGAATTCTAGGTGGAGGCGATGGAGACAACATGTTACGTGGTCAACAGATCACCTTCATCAACAGTGGAGGATAAGACTCCACAAGAGGTATGGACTGGTAAGAAACCCTCTCTTTCACATTTGAGGGTATTTGGATGTGATTCATATGTACATGTTCCAAAGGGGAAATGAACCAAGTTGGATAGTAAATCTGAAAAGTGCATCTTTATTGGGTATAAGGATGGTTTAAAGAGTTATAAGCTTTGGAACCTAGTAACAAGGAAGGTTGTGTATAGCTGAGATGTGGTGTTCAGAGAGGTAATAGATGTTATTAAACCAGAACTCCAACCAAAGGAACCTGAGAAGATAGAGTTTGAGCTAAAGGAGGATGAATCAGACTCTATTATAGAGGAGGAATCAGAAGATGAAGAGCTACAAACTCTGGGTGTAAGAAGATTAGTTCGAGAAAGAAGGTAGCCAGAAAGGTATGGTCCATCTAATTTCTACTCAAATTTTTCTTTATCTATTACTGATGATGATCCCAGAACTATGAAGGAAGCAATAGATTCAGAGGATAGAGAACTTTGGAAAGAGGCCATCGTTGATGAAATGGCATCTTTGCATAAAAATGAGGCTTGGGATCTAGTGGAGTTTCCGGCTTGAAGGAAACCCATTGGCAGCAAATGGGTGTTCAAGAAGAAGACAAATGCAAAAGGAAAGGTGGAGAAATAAAAAACTCGTTTGGTAGCAAAAGGTTAATCCTAGGTGTCGAGAATTGATTTTGGTGATTTTTTTCTCCTGTTGCCAAGGTAACTTCTATTAGATTACTTTTATTTGTTGCTACTGCTTTTGATTTTGAGGTAGAACAGATGGATGTGAAGACAAAATTTCTTCATGGGGATATGTAAGAGGAGATTTACATGAAGCAACCTAAAGGCTTTGCGGTGAATGGTAAGAAAGAACTGGTATGCAAGTTAAAGAGGTCTTTGTATGGGTTAAAACAGTCACCAAGGATGTGGTATCATAAATTTGATACATTTATATGGGGACTTGGCTTCATCAGAAGAAAAGAAGATCACTGTGTTTATTTTAAATTAATTGGTGACCATGTTATTTATCTGATATTGTATGTGGATGATATATTGCTGGTTGGAAATGACAAAGAAATTATCTAGGATTTGAAGACCTAATTGTCCTCCAAATTCGACATGAAAGATCTTGGTGATGCAAACTATATTTTGGGCATGGAAATTAAAAGAGATTGATTAAAGAGGAAGCTCTAGTTAAACAAAAGGAAGTATGTCGAGACAATATTGCAGAGTTTTAATATGGAGGATAGTAAACCAGTGAAGGTTCCTATTCCTCTAGGTGTAAAGTTATCTGTTGAACAGTGTCACAAGACACAAGAAGAAGAAGAGGATATGTCCCATGTTCCATATGCAAGTGCAGTCGGTAGCCTGATGTATGTGATGGTCTATACTAGACCATACATTGCACATGCAATGGGAGTATTCAGAAGGTTTATATCAAAACCAACGAAGGAGCACTAGACTACAGTGAAGTAGGGTTTTAGGTATTTGCGTGGCACTAGTGATTATGGTCTGTGCTACCAAGTAAGACCAACATTGGATAGAGTATTGGATATTCATGACTTTGTTGATGTAGACTGGGCTGGAGATTTGGATTAAAAAAGATCTACAAGTGGGTATGTGTTTAACTTGTTTGGAGGTGCAGACAGTTGGATGAGTAAGAAACAAACTGTAGTGGCACTATCAATTACAGAACCAAAATACATGGCAACCACTCATGCAAGCAAGGAAGTTGTTTGGTTGCAGAGATTGTGTTCAAGTATGGGGTTAGTTTGGTTCCAGTTGGAAATCATTCAACTGCATGGTCTCTTGGATAGATTTGGGAGCCATCTAGATTATACAAATGTGTGCACAATTTTTCCATATTAACAATTTCCCCCTGATGTATGAGGTTAGGAGAAAACATATAGCCAAAATGCATCACACTTTTCTTTTCTGATTGAGATTCTAATCAGCTTCTTGACTGAGAAAATAACTTAATGCAAAGGTGAGTAGGGAAAAACCTTGACTGGGGATAAAATATAACCATTCTCTTAAGGAATGTTGACAAAAAAGCGTTTAAATGAGGCCATCATTTCCCATGCTCATTATGATGACTAGTGACTAAGTATTAAAATCATACAAAAAATATTCTTGTCAATTCAACACTGTAGTGTCTAATATATTGATGGTTGATGATGATCATTTCTGATGCCCTCAAGGGCACTCCTAGAAAGTATAATGAATTTAGTATCCCCATGCATAAAAAATTAAGCACTATTGAGTGAGGTGCTCATGGATGCATGGGCCTTTAACTTTGGGTACATTGTGTGCATCAAAATGTATGCATTTTTTAACGAGGTGCTAGGAAATGCATGGGGCCTTGAATAAAGGAGAGGACTACAATGGTGATCATGTATGATACTACCCTAACATGAAAAAATTATGTTGGTGTCAAATGTCAGGGAGATCGATGACATCAATGGGTGATAGTGCTTCCCACTATGCCACCTGAGGATGTCTCTTAAGGGGGGACTAACCAAGGTATTTCTTTGATCCTAGAAGATAGGTGTTTAACTAGATAGGAAAGAAGTCCCAACCACCTGAAATGTTGATTTAGGGAATCAAGATGGATAAATATTACTGTAATGTGGTGGGTCAACTAAGAATTACAATGAAATCTAACAATATGAATGGATAGAGACAACTACCCGAGATTCGAGCTGTAATGCAAGTGGTGAAAGTAAAGACAACGTTTCTTGGGGGAATGACCCTGGAGTTGGTAGGACATCAAGGGTAAGTATAAGTAATTGTTGACTAGTGTAATGAATGATTAAGAATGGTGTAGTGGTAATCTACCTACAACCAAGGGTGACAAGGGACTACTGCTGGGTACAATACACAAAAATATGGGTGGGAACCCTTTTCCTAAAAGTATTTGTACACTTGCTAAATGAATGTAAATATGATTTTTGATGTAGATATGTAGAGATGGGTGCCCCATGAAAATGGTGACCTACATAATGGGGATATATGGTGTTTTTGAGAAGGGCGAGGTACCCATTTATTGGTATCAGTGTGGGGTTGATGAGGTGGATGAAGTGATACAAATGAGTTATTCCATATATAGGGATGATACAAAAAATGTAGAACACATGACAGCATTCGACATGATCCATCACTGATAAATGAGGCAGGCCAGGAGTAGGGTTTGTAATAAATAAATAAAGAGGAGAAGAATGAGGTTGATCTTCAAGAAATGTTATTGAAATGGCTCATGGGTATGAGTAGATGGTCGTGGATCCGAACAATGTGTGGGGGTCTATGACATGGGGTGATCCATGAAAGGGAAGGTTCTATCCACTGACATGCACGCTTACCATGTGTAAGGGGAGGTGGTGGAAAACATGGTTGAGATGATGGTCCGAGTGGTGCATTTTAGAGAAATGATGTCACGATATGAAAATCTTGGTAGGAAGCCTATCATGCTAGGTGGAGAATGATACCTCCATTATCGACAACCACTAGTGAATTGATTATTATGGGAAGATGGTGGTGTACTTGCAACTTTGATATCCAATACCCCAAGTGAAGAAATCTTGATGAAAACATACATAAGCTAAAATATATTAAACAATATGAATCGAAGAACATGGCAAGGCACACCTGAAGGGGTACTCCGAGTTTGAGACAAGCCCAAAAATGAGTATGAGGTCAAAATGGAATGAAGTGTACCATGATGAAAATGACATGGTCTTGATCCTTATGAATCTGATGGTTTTGAGAATGGACGTTCTGAGATCCTGTACTATGCTTTGGAATATGACAAAGAGGGTCATATATAGGGAAAAGTGGGCAATATGCCACCTCATTTATACTTGCTGACTTGGAATACAGAGTGGCTCCAGGAGCCATTTTCTTTTGTTGTGGCTAGCGTGTGAACCCAAGAACTGTGTGAGGATGGACAGGTAAGATATCATAGCATGAGTTTTTTAATTTTAGTAGGGTAGGGTAGGCATGCCATGTAAGGTGGCCTGTATAGTCGTCTTTTAGAAATTGAGAAACTGTATGGGTGACTATGATACAGTTGCATAGTTGCTGCAAGAATCTAAGAGATATTCATGCATTCCTTGTAGGTTAAGTGAATATAGTTGTGCAAAGGGTGTGGTTGTGTGAATAACGATAGGAGGGAATCCCCCTCATTTATTACTCCTCACTTTGAATTCCCCTTCATTCAGCTCGGAGTACAAGCAGCCGAATCATGCACTAGAAGGCAACTGAGCAAGTGGAGGATGACTGATGATTATCTCGAGTTTTGGGAGCCAAGCATCCCTGATTTTAAGGAAGCTATTGGTAGCTTCATTTGTATAGGTAGAGAGGCCTAGGGCCTCACTAGGGTTGGATTTTTGTTGGATTTTTTCTTATGTAAACTCTGCTCCAATTTTGAGCTTATTATTTTTGTGATAGTTTCATGTAATCTTGCTATTGTTTTGATAATAAAGATGGAATCCTTTTTGAGCTAGAATTGAGTTACCTCAACAGGTTGAAACTCTTACGTTAGGGCCCAATCCAAGCAGCCAATCTCCTCTTTACTTGTATTTTTATGCTTTTATTTCAGTTTGTAGATTAGTTTGCTATTATATGTATTTATTTTATGGTTAAGAATAGGTTCCTTTTGATGATTTAGTAGTTTGCTTCCATTTGTGCTTTCTGTAGCAGGTTAAGAAGTGATAAAGAGAAGATTCAAAAGGCTAGAAATAGTGCCTTGGCCTCTCTTCCTCCCTTTGGGACCATGATTTGAGTTAAAGACCCTATTGCTGCCCCAAAAACATAAATTTTCCTCCTTCATAGGACTTCTAGTGTTTGCAGCTTTTTAGTAGGTTAACAGTCTAGTTTTTCTTTACTTCAGATCTTCTTTGTCATGCTCACTTCCTGATTTGCAATAGTATTATTTCATGCTTTCCTCTCCTATAGAATTTCTTAGCATTTCCTTTCATAGATCATAGTGTTGACCATTTTTATGCATAAATCTGTTTTCCTAAATGCACTCATTTCACTTGTTGCTTGATTTCCTTGGTTGACCGTCAGTTTTTATGTAGCAGATCTCTTCTAGTAGTAGACCAGCTTATCGTCCATCCCATCCTCCATCTTATCCATTCCCTACAGGTCACCCAAGCCTCACCTCAATTTTTCCTTAGTTTCCTGCATTATCCATAGAACTTCTTCCTCTCTCCTTGAGTAAACCCAATCATCTTCCTCTCTCCTGGTGATTCATGGTAGACCATAGGCACCCTAACGCCTCATTCCAACATTCATCCACCTTTTTCACCCACTCTCACACCCTCAAAATAGTGAAAATTGCTCTCAGCCTCCTCCTATAGGCCTCCTGTAGTTCCCTGTTTTCCTCTTGCAGATTTCTTGTGTCCTCTTATAGATTTTCCTGTAGGCTTTCTTTTGAAGGCTGAGTGTGGGAAAAGCCTCCAGAAGGCCACCTAAGACCTCCTAGGACCCATGCACACCTTAATACATCCTCTCAAGTCCCAAAACCAACCTCCAACGTCACCTATTCGTTGCTTCATTCGGACACAATAAATTACAAGCATACCAAATTCACATAAAAATACATAAAAATCCAAAAACATGTTTTTTTTTTATTTACTTCCAGAAATAGATTAGCTAGATGTTGTTTACTTCCTTGAGTAGGTAATGGCATTCATTTCATGGTTTTCATAGTGCTTTATGCAAAAATATAATTAGTTGGCTAATTAGGGTTTATTAGGTTTGCTTTACATTTTAGGTCTTTCTCCTTTCTGCAGTTAGAATAGCATTTATAGAGTAATATTTCTTTCCTTTCATCACATATAGAGCTTCTTCTAGAATCCATGTAAGTTTTCTTCAGCTCCTAGTGATCTTGCGTCGGCTGACCAAGTGACAAGTTTTAGTGAGAACTAGTACTTGTGCATACAACACCAACGCTTCCAAGTTTGTTATAGACTACCAGGTTGATAAGAGTAAAGTAGGCAGCCCAGGAGTTGCAACATTATTGCTGCAATACTAGTGCTCACCACTTTTGGCACCGTTGTCGGCGAAGCGTCAAAGTATTCCTTGATTAATGCTTTCTTCTATTTTCTATTGCAACATTTTGCTAATAGTTTACCTCAGCAAAAGTAGACTAGTCATTGCTTTTCCTTCAAGTTCTGCATTTCCTTGCTTTCCTCTTCAATTCTGCAAATTTCATTTCAGTAAAAGAAGACTAGTCATTCCTTTTTCTTCAGTTCTTTATTTCCTTGCTTTCCTCTTCAATTCTTTAAATTTCTATTTAGCAAGTTCATTCAGCTAGTTGCAATTTGTTTTGTTCAATCAATTTCAGTTTTTGTAGGTACTATCAGTGTGGGGAAAAAGAAACAAAAACCAACCAAAAAATATTTTCTTTCATGCCTCATAGGAATAGAGATAACTCAGGAAACTTTTTACCCACCACCCCCACTACTTCACACAGCCAACCTTCTCTCTTCTTCGGTGGCTATGATAAATAAGAACCCTTAGGTGAACATCAAGACATATTTGAAGAACCTATAGGGGAAGAAGAAGAAGAAAACATTCCTTTGGAGCCAATGGCTGAAAACAAAAATGCTAGGGGGAATGGAGAGAGAATAGAGGGTACCTTTCCCATTCAAGAGACCAATGGGGGCACCAAAATGAAAAATATAAGCCTTGCCACCCTACCTCATTTCCATTGTCTGACTACAGAAGATCCTGACACCTTTTTGTTCGAGTTTGTTGTTATCTGTCGAAACTATGACTATGCAGAAGATGAGAAAAAGTTGAAAATATTCCCTTATACTCTTAAGGATGCAGCACTGCGCTGGTTCATGGGATTACCTAGAAATAGCATCACAACTTGGGCTCAGATGTATGTTGCGGGATATTATCCCCTAAGGCTCTTGGGTGGAACCCTAGCAGACTGAAAGTTATCTAAATTAAGAAACACACACACACACAACTGTTTATGCTATAAAAAAACTACTTCTAGGGTGAGAGGGGCATACCTGAGGTCCTACGTTTGGGTAGTTACTCAAGGGTGAAAACCCTTCTTCACGTCCCTTCCGCTCCTTTGTCCTGTAAAAACAACAATTCCAAGAATTGCAACAGTATATGGACAAAATTTTACATAAAAAATGATCTTTATGTTATATGAGAGATGAGTTAGTTACAAACTTATAAACATCTATTCAAGTATGAAATTCACATATAAATATCATTAACACAAAGAAAGAAGCGTTTCGGGAACAAGACGTGTTTCTTTATTAGACAAATATAATAATATGGAAAAAGAGCAATATCACCTGAACCGCTTCTGCAGGGTCAAAGCTCAGCCTCCTTCTGGATCCGTCCTGCCTCAAGCCTCTAGTAGGTCACCTTCCATTACTCACTCCAAGATGTGATGGGTAAAGAATGAACATCCAATCACAAGGAAACAAGGGTTTCCTGTACAAGATGGGGGAAGTGCAGAAGGCACAAGGGTCTTCAGACCTGATCAGGGGGAAAAAAACTCAGTATAATAACCTTGCTCTATACTCTCTCCTCCCTTAGGCCTTCCCTTTGATGTCTTTTTATACCAATTCCAAAGTAGTTTTTTAGTTAGGAATTGGTTGGGGACAGTTGAGGCCACGGGCACTAACAGGTGATCAGCAGGTAAAACCCGCGATCTCCGTCCGAAAATAAGGAGTTTTATATTTTTTTTAAGTGTTTTAATACATATACGCGGGTTAGGTATGTACGAACCCGTGTATACACGCGTTTAACTCAGGGCAATGTCGCGTACAAGGAATAAAACACTGTTTTTTAGATATTGGACCAGGCCTGGAAGGAGGGGTTGCCCTAGGCCATGGGTGTAGCATCACAAACCATAGTGGTGAGATTTTGAGCTATAACAGATGCCCCCTAATATATGAGGTCAGAAGGGGTACATGATGGCCGAAATATATTAAGCAAGTACATGGAAAGGAAACCTGCCAAAAGCTGAGGAGTACTTCACCGGAGTCAGCCTGCCAAGCCACAAAAGGAGATCAGAAAGAAACATTGTCTGAGGCGGGCATACGCATGCTCAGAGAAAGTAAAGCATGTCCGCATATCAAGTAAAAGCGGATCTACTAAGTATACAAGTATAAATGACTGTAAAATACATAATGGATCATCTTATCATAGTCGAACAAGTACATGTCTGAATATCACATATAAACTGTCAATGATGCTGGAAGATACAACGGATCACTGATATCAAAGACTGATCCCAAAAGGTACCGACTGAACATGATGGATAAGG